>JADLZN010008168.1:0-43565 GCA_018155175.1 Sinocyclocheilus anophthalmus | reverse complement strand
AAAGTGCACAGAAGCTTAGCGTGTGCACTTGCCATAGTATGGATTTTAACAGATTCCGAAGCATCTGCTCACAGCTGCCCAGAAGTCCTCAGACACTCAATCGGGAGTGGCAGGCTCAAAGACAACCCTCTGAGGTGAGGGGAGCACTGTCTGACTTGACCCGAATAGAGGCAGCTTATTAGAGATGCAGCAAGTGGCCCAACTACCTGATGTCACTGCCACAGAGCTCAAGAGGGAATCCAGAAACGATGCCCACTCATACCTCAGGGAACTCAGTGTACTCAGACCCACTTCACAGAGGGGTGACTGGTTCACCATGATGGCAGTATGACGCAACTAGCGGACTGCAGAGTGGAGTAAAGCCGCTCGACGCCCCCCCCCACCCCACCGCCACCCCAAAAAACCCACCCCCCCCCCCCCAAACCCCCCCCCCCCCCCCCCCCCCCCCCCCCCCCGCCCCCCAAAACCCAACCAAACCGCCCCCTAAAAAAAAAAAACCCGCCTCAGCAAGGGGAGCTCCATTCCGAGAAAGGATATCCTGAAACAGGAAGCCCTTTGGAGTGAACATGGATATGGTGTCCCAGTTAGGGCAGCTTAAGAGGCATAAGCCCAGCCCGGACATCCAGGAGGGGGGCATCTCACAAAGCTACACTTCTGGAGACTCCCAGAAGGAAGGACCCAGGTTCTGAGTCCAGCAGAGGGGGTGCTCACCAAGGACCTACCCTAGACAAGGATAGAAACACACAGGTCCCGGAAACACTGCCAAGAAGGCTAGCAGATGGAATACACAAAACCACCAGTGTATTAAATATATATTTTTATAAAAATGTATCGTACTCACCCACCATGGTTCCTGTGAGCTCCGTTCAAGAAGCGAAGCCTGCAGAAGCCTCGAGTCCGGACCATCAGTAAGGTGGTTACTATGTAAGACACAGAACCAACCAAAACATCATAGGTCCAGCATAAGAGACTGCAGTGCAGGCACAGGAGGTTCCTACCTGACCTCGGTCAGGTGAAGTTGATGGTGGTTATAGGGGAATTTAGGAAGGAGAAGATGAGGGCAGATATTAAACCCCCCGAGGGAAATGAGTAGATACTCAAGTATCACTCTGGTCCGGACGAGAGCGTTGGGAACGCCTCGTCTGGATCACCTCCCTCAGGTCTTGCCTACCTCCCTTTGACCCGCGATTCCTCCTAGCCCTACCCGCAGGTGGGGGAGGAGCACGAGTCGCGACACTAGCCTTCTGTGCCCATCTCTGATCCTCAGACCGAGACGGGCCAGGACCCCTGCATTGTTCGGGCTCAGACCTGGACCTTCGTGGAATGAATGTTTTGAAAGCCGCTGAGCGCACCTCGCTCAACTCTACCCCGTCTCGGCGGAGTACCAAAAGTTTTTTGAATCGCAGCTCAGCTACCTGTCAGGGGAAGGCCCTCCCTTTATCCAGATCTTTCAGCAGATCAGCCTGGATGCTGAAGCACCACCATTATGTGCAACGAAGCGACAGCCTGCCTGCTGGTGCAAATGCCCTGTCATTTAAGCGAGATATCATTAAGGGGCTTAGATGGCAAGGAGGGAGCCTTGAGAGAGGATGTCTCACCCACAGAGAGATAGCTAGCCAGCATCTCTTCTATAGGGGGCATCCCCTCGATGTTGGCATAACTCGAATGCTGGAACCTATGGATGTGGGAGGAAAACGGCCTCCTCCATTCCGCTCGATCTCGATGGAGATCATGACGCACAGGAATCTCCCTTGAGCTGGGGGCTTTGGTCTAGATATGCCGGCGAGACGACCGTAGCAGCACCAGCTTCCTGGCTGCTTCCATGACAAGTCAAGCCTCGCCGTGGCGCGTTCCATAACTTCCAATAGCTCATCATACGCAGGGCAGGAGGATTGGGAGGGCTCAGCCTCAACATCTTCGCCTCCCTCAGACATCTCCTACTCTTTCTGGGCAGAACCTAGCACTGGCCGCTGGATCAGATGATGTTAGGGAAATCGTCTCACCCTCGTCCGCGGCCGACGAGCACGAGCGGGAGAGCCCTTCTTTAAAGTCACCGGGCAGATTCGCCTGTGATCCCCACGAACTCATTCTCCTCCGTGCCTCAGCAGTAGCAGGTCCTGAACCGCGGGGAGCAGATGCTGCCCCTCCTTCCTCGAAAAGAGAGACAGACGAGAGCGGAGCTTTTTCATCGGAAAACGCTCGCAGTGGACGCAGATTGCCCCCTCGAGGATATCGCGTGCGTGCGTGCTCTTCGCCCAAACAAACGACGCAAAGATCATGTGTGTCATCAGGTGTTAGATAACGAGGACACGGATCCACACAAATCTTAAACGTCTTGCTAGTGCTCGCCGTAACAAGTGAAGAAAAGATTGTTCTTAACACCGTAATGCATGCTTCAAACAAAACAGTCACTTGAAGACGGAGAAGAGGATGACGTGTTCTCCCGGCACCCCTTTACACTGTGGTTGCACCGGTAGTGACGTCATAGGCTGTCGCCGGCCAATGTGTTGTTGTTTTGAATGTATGCTTCAGACACGGGTCATGTCGAGGCGTTCCCCATAGCGACCCCTAGAGCAGTGTTTCCCAACCTTTTTTTTAGTCGCGGCACCCTTTGGAAATTTTAACAAACTTGTGGCACCCTACAAAATAAATTGTCACAATATTTGAATTTCTAACTTCGATATGATAATTTGAAAAGTATAGATATTGGGTACAACAGGGAAGAACTGCAGAATATAATGTCATGCAGATATTTTTAATATTATTAAAATAAATTGTCCATCAATGGTGGCAATCAGTAGGCTAATTTCTAATGAAGAGACCAATTTATATGACAGATTTTAATGTAGGCTATTATACATATGTAAACATTATTTAATTACCAATATAACTAGCTATCTCATAAATTTTTGCTCACTCAGTGTTTTTTTTTTTATTTTACAGTGGAGTAATTTTGGTGCAGTAGCACGAGATAGCTTGATTTCAAACTTTGAATTGAATAAAAAATGCCAAGTAAGCAGACAGTAATAAAATAAGAACAAATAAATAAAATATGATAGCACAATAAAAAGACAGGTCTTCGAATTAAATAACATTAATTAGGTATATGAGTGAAGCGACTGAGCGGCGCACACACGCATAGAGCGGGATAATACGCGGAGTGTCACACCACGTGAAAGTGAAACCTGAGCGGTGAGGTTTTCTGGCAGCCGAAATTTCGGTGCATCTCTAATTATTGGCGACATCAGAAATGGATATTATATAATAGATGCTTTTTTGAACATTGTAGCAATTTAAAAATATTAAAAAAGTATTTTTTACATGCCACCCCTGCTCTCGACAGACGGCACCCCGGTTGGGAAACACTGCCCTAGAGGACGCAGTTCGAAGTTCCCTTGAAAGGGAAACATATACAAGGTTGTTTTCCATGTCGAAATTGTATATCATGTTTTTCAATACTACAATGCAAAAAGTTTACATGTTTATTGACGAATAAAACATACCATATCAAATCTTGTATCACATGTTCTACTAATAATATAATATACTTACTTCAATGTCCATGTCCATTGATATATGTTGGAAAAACTTCGAGACCATTGACAATTAGAATTAGTGAACACAAATCAGCCATTCTTAGAGGTGATGTTACTTCTCCAGTTGCCAGACACTTTATTGAATATAACCATAGTATTGAACAACTGAAATGTATAGGGATTGAGAAAATAATGAAAGACTCTTACAAAGAGAGGCGTCTTGGATGTTTTATTTAAAGATCATGTCACTTTTGGGTTTGAATGAGGATTTTGATCTTTCATGTTTCTTGTAAAACTTTTTTTTTTTTGGGAGCAATGTGTATGAACGGCATGTTTTTGCCTGATGTTTTATTGTCCCCATTGTATTTTGTTGAATTTTCTGCTGTTATAGATCACTAGCGTAGACAGGAATCACAATGTGGGTTGGCCCAAAGAAAATTGGGTGGGCCTAGCCTAAAATGCATCTGTTATCAAAATAGGTCAACACAACTACACCTGGGGGCTGTTTCATAAAACTAGTTTACCGAATAAGCCAGGCTTATTTAAGTTATTCTGACTTATTGTCACTTGATTTGGTTTCCGAAAGCAAAATTACCATAGCTCAAGCTCAGTCACTGTGGCAACTTTTGCTGGGAAACTAACCTGGTCCAGAGCAGGCTAACTGTCAGGTTAAGCTGAGCTCCTCTAACACGGACCAATAGGAACACATTGATATTACCACTGACTTTCTCACTGTAACGGGGCTGACGAGACGTGAGACGTGTGGATCCATCTGCAAGCTTTTAAATAAAAGCTTAAATAAGAGACGTGGTCGTAACAGGACCCAGGGTCGGGGGAAAAAATTGGCAAACAGTATTGGGGGCAAAAACACGAATAGTCTAGGGCTAGCTAGGGTCAAGACGATCGCGCAGACGCAGGACAGGAATAACCAGGGGCGAGACTAGAGGGATAAATCCAGGAAAACAGGCAAAGATCAGGACACGAGAAAACAGACAAGGCAAGACTAAGATAAGGATATGGACAAACTAGACAGGCTCCGTAGAGTAGCTATCGCTATGAGAGTGATAAATGCTATACAATACTCGGCAGAGGGAAGGGATAATAGTGAGTGTTATATAGTGAGGGAGTGATATAAAACAGCTGTGTGCAATCAGTGCTGTGTGCAATCAACTGTGTGTGTGTGTAATCAGTGCAATGGATGATGGGAAATGTATCGGGTGTGAAGTGCAACAGTGGTGTGGTGCAAGAGTCCATAGTAGTGAAAGGGTGACCTCTGGTGGCAAGCAGACGGAAGTTCATGGACCGGATTCGTGACACTCACATTCACCATTAGTGGGGGGGGGGGGGGGACTTTATTATGGAGTCAAAAATTAAAGCATACAGAAAACAGAAGATGAATAAGAACAATAGGCTACAAACAAAACTGTAGTTAACTGTACTGTGTCCAAAATTTAATGACATTTTTTTAAAGATATATGAAAACATTTTTAAATAGTTCCTACTTGCACATTCAGTTGATCAGCAGTTTCTAGCCATGCAGCCTTCTCTCTGGTTTATGACAGTTGTCATTTACATTATATTTCAATTTTGTTATTTAGCAGACAATTTTATCCAAAGCGACTTACAAAATGAGGACAATAAAAGCAGTCACAACTAACAAAAGAGCAACAAATACAGTGGGGCAAAAAAGTATTTAGTCAGCCACCAATTGTGCAAGTTCTCCAACTTAAAAAGATGAGAGAGGCCTGTACATTTTAATCATAGGTATACCTCAATTATGAGAGACAAAATGAGGAAAAAAAAATCCAGAAAAATCACATTGTAAGATTTTTAAAGAATTAATCGGTAAATTCCTCAGTAAAATAAGTATTTGGTCACCTA
This sequence comes from Sinocyclocheilus anophthalmus, assembly GCA_018155175.1. NCBI lineage: Eukaryota > Metazoa > Chordata > Actinopteri > Cypriniformes > Cyprinidae > Sinocyclocheilus > Sinocyclocheilus anophthalmus. The sequence continues at coordinate 38,148 of JADLZN010008168.1, read as the reverse complement.
CAAACAAGCAAGATTTCTGGCCCTCACAGACCTGTAACTTCTTCTTTAAGAGGCTCCTCTGTCCTCCACTCGTTACCTGTATTAATGGCATCTGTTTGAACTCGTTATCAGTATAAAAGACACCGGTCCACAACCTCAAACAGTCACAATCCAAACTCCACCATGGCCAAGACCAAAAAGCTGTCAAAGGACACCAGAAACAAAATTGTAGACCTGCACCAGGCTGGGAAAGACTGAATCTGCAATAGGTAAGCAGCTTGGTGTGAAGAAATCAACTGTGGAGCAATTATTAGAAAATGGAAGACATACAAGACCACTGATAATCTCCCTCGATCTGGGGCTCCACGCAAGATCTCACCTCGTGGGGTCAAAATGATCACAAGAACTGTGAGCAAAAATCCCAGAACCACACGGGGGGACCTAGTGAATGACCTGCAGAGAGCTGGGACCAAAGTAACAAAGGCTACCATCAGTAACACACTACGCCATCAGGGACTCAAATCCTGCAGTGCCAGAAGTCTCCCCCTGCTTAAGCTAGTACATGTCCAGACCCGTCTGAAGTATGCTAGAGAGCATTTGGATGATCCAGAAAAAGATTGGGAGAATGTCATATGGTCAGAATAGAACTAGAAAACTAGAAAAATAGAACTTTTTGGTAAAAACTCAACTGTCGTGTTTGGAGGAGAAAGAATGCATCCAAATAACACCATACCTACTGTGAAGCATGGGGGGGAAACATCATGCTTTGGGGCGGTTTTACTGCAAAGGGACCAGGACGACTGATCAGTGTAAACGAAAGAATGAATGGAGCCATGTACCGTGAGATTTTGAGTGAAAACCTCCTATCAGCAAGGGCATTGAAGATGAAACGTGGCTGGGTCTTTCAGCATTGACAATGATCCCAAAAACACCGCCCGGGCAACGAAGGAGTGGCTTCGTAAGAAGCATGTCAAGGTCCTGGAGTGGCCTAGCCAGTCTCCAGATCTCAACCCCATAGAAAATCTTTGGAGGGAGTTGAAAATCCGTGTTGCCCAGCGACAGCCCCAAAACATTACTGCTCTAGAGGAGATCTGCATGGAGGAATGGGCCAAAATACAGCAAACAGTGTGTGAAGACTTACAGAAAATGTTTGACCTCTGTCATTGCCAGCAAAGGGTATATAACATAGTATTGAGATGAAATTTTGTTATTGCCAAATACTTATTTTCCACCCTAATTGCAAATAAATTCTTTAAAAATCCTAAAAATCTGGATTTTTTTTCTCATTTTGTCTCTAATAGTTGAGGTATACCTATGATGAAAAATTACAGGCCTCTCTCATATTTTAAAGTGGGAGAACTTGCACAATTGCTGGCTGACTAAATACTTTTTTCCCCCACTGTAAGTGCAAATGACAAGTCTCGGTTAGCATAAAGCACAGTACACGTAGCAAGGTGTATATATTTGTATATATATATTATACACACATATACACACACACAAAGAAATACAAGTAGATAGAATAGAAAAAAATATAGAAAGCTAGCGTTAGTTTTTTGGTTGTATTTTTTTTTTAAATAAAAAATTTGAAATAAAGAAGATAAGTATGATGAAGTAGAAATTAAATATAATTAGAATAGGGAGTGCTAGAGTTAGAGGGTCAAGTAAGGTGGAACAGATGTGTTTTTAGTCGTTCCTTGAAGATGGCTAAGGACTCAGCTGCTCGGATTGAGTTGGGCAGGTCATTCCACCAGGAGGGAACAGTTAATGAAAAAGTCAGTGAAAGTGATTTATACGTGATTTCATAATACGTCGTTCACTTGCAGAACGCAAGCTTCTAGAGGGCACATAACTCTGAAGTAATGAAATTAGGTAAATGGGTGCAGAGCCAGTGGTAGTTTTGTAGGCAAACATTAATGCCTTGAATTTTAAGCGAGCAGCTACTGGTAGCCAGTGCAAAAATGGAATGAACAGAAAGGTGTGACATGCAGTCTTTTCGCTCATTAAAGATTAATCTTGCAGCGGCATTTTGGATTAATTGTAGAGGTTTGATAGAAGTGGCTGGAAGACCTGCCAAAAGAGCATTGCAATAGTCCAGCCTGGATAGAACAAGAGCTTGAACAAGGAGTTGTGTTGCATGTTCTGAAAGAAAGGGCCTGATCTTCCTAATGTTGAATAAAACAAATCTGCAGGACCGGACAGTTTTAACAATGTGGTCTGATAAAGTAAGCTGATCATCAATCATAACTCCAAAGTTTCTGGCTGTTTTTGAAGGAGTTATGGTTGATGAGCCTAACTGGATGGTGAAATTTCGATAAAGTTATGAGTTTGTTGAAACCACAAGCAGTTCTGTCTTAGCCAGGTTGAGTTGAAGGTGATGGTCCGTCATCCAAAAAGAAATGTCTGTTAGACATGCTGAGATGCGAGCAGCTATCGTCGGACCATCAGGATGGAATGAGAGGTAGAGTTGAGTGTCATCAGCATAGCAGTGATATGAAAAGCCATTTTCTGAATGACAGAACCTAGTGATGCCATGTAGAAAGAGAAGAGAAGTGGTCCAAGAACTGAGCCCGGAGGCACCCCAGTAGCTAGATGGTGTGACTTGGACACCTCACCTCTCCAAAATAACTTGAAGGACCTATCTGAGAGGTAAAACTCAAACAACTGGAGTGCGGTTCCTGAGATGCCCAACTTCGTGAGGGTGGACAGGAGGATCTGGTGGCTCACTGTGTCAAAAGCAGCAGACAGATCCAACAAAATAAGTATAGAAGATTTGGAATCCGCTCTTGCCAGTCTTAGGGCTTCAACAACTGAAAGCAAGGCAGTCTCGGTCGAATGTCCACTTCTGAAGCCAAACTGGTTTCTGTCCAGAACGTTGTTCTGTGTGAGAAAGGCTGAGAAAACCAGTTGGTTGAACACAACTCGTTCAAGTGTTTTTGCAATAAAAGGTAGAAGGGAAAAACAGTCTGTAGTTCTCTAAAAGAGTTGAGTTAAGAGTGGATTTCTTAAGAAGTGGGGTTATACGAGCCTGTTTAAATGTTGAGGGAAAAACACCAGTGTGAAGGGATGTGTTAACAATGTGAGTGAGTGCAGGTACAACGGCAGGAGAAATGGCTTGAAGGAGATGAGAGGAATAGGATCAAGCGGACAAGTAGTAGGATGATTGGAAAGGATGAGTTTAGAGACTTCTGCCTCAGAGAGTGGAGAGAAGGATGAAAACGAGTGTATGTTTGCTGGTAAGATGTGTTTGACAGTTTGTGGTGTGGCAAATTGTGCACTGAGCAGAGTAGAGCCGACAATTTACCTGCCCCCCACCTGAAGAATGGGGCAAAGTCGTCAGCTGTTAGAGTTGAGAAAGGAGGGGGAGGGGGAGGACAAAGGAGCGAGGAAAATGTTTTAAAGAGCATGCAGGAGTTAGGCGGAAGTGTAATTTTGGTTGTGATAGTATGTCCGTTTAGCATGGAGATATTAGCAGCAGAGAATGAAGAGAGAAGTGAGCGATATACATTAAGGTCAGTAGGATTTTGTGATTTGCGCCATACTCTTTCTGCAGCTCTGAGCTTAGAACGATACTCACGGAGAACATCAGATAGCCAAAGGGCAGAAGAGGTGGTACGAGCTGGCCTGGAAGACAAGGGGCAGACAGTGTCTAAACAAGACGTAAGAGTGGAGCAGAAAGTATCAGCAGCACGGTTAACATCAAGAGATGATAATTGTTCAGGGGAAGGAAGCAAAGATGAAACATAGCAGATCGTCGGGAGGATGAGAGAGAGCGTAGGTTACGTCGAAAAATAACATGTGTAGGGGTATGTGCTGTGTCAGGAACCATGTTGAGTTTAAGATTGAGGAGGAAGTGATCCAAGGTGTGCAGTGGAGTAACCAGCACATGATCAGTGGAGCAGTGTCATGTGTAAATAAGGTCCAGTTGGTTGCCTGATTTGTGAGTAGCCGTAGTTAACACTCGCTTGAGATCAAAAGAGGCAAGCAGAGTGTGGAAGTCTGCAGCCTGAGGTTTATCTAGGTGGATGTTGAAGTCTCCAAGCATAACTAGGGGAGTACCACTCTCAGAAAAGTTTGAGAGCAGCACATCTAATTAATCCAATAAGTTACCTTGTGGTCCTGGGGATCGATAAACAACTACAAAATGGATTTAAAAAGGGTGGGTAATAGTGGCTGAATGTGATTCAAAGGAGCTGTTGATACTCAGAGATGGTAAAGGATTAAATTTCCAATCATTAGAGATAAGCAGACCAGTACATCCACCTCTTCCAGTCAGACGGGGGGAGTGGGAAAAATATAAATTATTTGAGAGTGCTGCAGGTGTAGCATTGTCCTCTGGTTTGATCCACGTCTCTGTCAGGGCCATGAGGTTTAGTCTTGAATGACTAGTAATAGAAGTAATAAAATCTGCTTTGTTTACAGCATACTGGCAATTCCAGAGACCAATAGAAAAAAGAAAGTAGTGTATTAGTAGACATAGGCAAAGTGCGCAGATTGTTAGGATTGCGCTGCCTACAGTATGTGATGCATGGTTTGCGATTGGTAGTGATAGTAGGGATCTGAAAACACATAGTAAGAATTGGTTATAAAAACTGAAAAACAGAAGGGAAACTAGTAGGAAAGAGAATGATTCAAAAAGCGATACTTATGTGCCTTGCCGGTGTCCCTGCTCGGTGGAGTCGAACGGTAGAGTCAATGGTCTTTACACTCTTCTGTCTTCACACGAGGGCTGCCGTGGTATACTAAGCTTTTTATATTCGTCTAACAAAACTCAAATTTAATTCAGCTGGACACACTTTCCTGTTTATCACAAAAAAATGGCCAAGCAAAGAACACGACACTGACAAGGTACGCGATACAGTACGAGACCAAATGCGATTTTAGCACGTCTCCACACAGTAAACAAAACAAGCGTTTCCTAGCAACGACAACTGCGCTAAACACTAGGCGCGTTTCCATTGCCCTTCAAATTGCGCAAATTGAAATTGCGAATTGAAAATACGCCTAATGGAAACGTGTCAATTTCGCAAAAATGGCCATATATCGCAAAAAAGTTTTTACGCTCGCATGAGGTGGTTTTTCAGGCAATGCGGAAAAAGGAGTTATTTGCAAAATTGCAATGGAAACGTTTTTTCTGCATTTACAGGTCACATGGCGTATGTAAAAAGTCATATGATCATTCTTCAATGTACTATAACCTCCAAGAAACACTTAATAAGTGGCCGCGCTCCAGTATAAGGAACTTTCCCTACTATTAATGCTTAGACAATTTACACTGCACACGTCTGCGGTGCAGTGTGGCTCTTGATACGGCCACTGAAGCTGATTACGGCCACTCAATGCTTGTGTTTATGTTTTTATACAGTCAATGGTTTATTCCAGCCGCGCCACGCACGTTTCTGAAGCGGCTCTCTTTGCTGCTTCTGTAAAGATACACGCATAAGCCTCCTTTGAATAAATATAGCCAAAATCCCACCAAAATCCATTGCCATGACTTATCGCGAGAGGCAAAAGGTTACGTTTTATTCGCATAACATTGGTTAATGGAAACGCCGTCATTTCGCAATACTTTTTTATCGACATTCAGAAAATATCGCCAAAGTTTTGCGCAAATCTGTAATGGAAACGCGCCTACTGAGACAAGAAATAAATACACTTACAAGCTGCTTTTAACTTCCACTGATTGACTGCTTCTCTCAAAGAGTATTTTTTTACACTGTTTTGCTGGCGCTTGAACACACTTTCTTGTTTATCACAACAAATGGCCAAGCAAAGCGCACAACACTGACAAGGTACGCGATACAGTACGAGACCAAACGCGATTTCAGCATGTCACGAATGTACCTGTTAACGGTCTTTTAGCCCGAGCAATTAAATATTACAATCAAAAATTCTCTTTAAAGATTAAAGCATTTTAAATAACTAAATTAAAAGTTAAAACCACTGAATTAAAAATGAAAATAAATAATAGAAATCAGACTACATTTGAACTGACAAGAGGAACACACATTTAACTAATTTGCGATAGTAGGGCTGTATTAGCCAGCTTAGCTACATTTTATTTACAGTTACTGCTATGATAAAAATACACTTATATGTAGGATTAAAATTCTATATGTGTCACATTTAATGTCCAACAGCAAATATTTGAGCAGAATGCATATTTTATTAATAATTATTGCGCTATGATTCTATTACGTTCCATCTGTGTAGCAGGGGGGGGGGGTCGGGGCGGGCGTTGGGGGGCGCAAGCAGCGCTCGTTCACTCACGTGTGAACTTAAATTGTTGTTTATGAAACCGCTTTAGTCCCGATTGATTTGTTAGGTTATTTCAAGTTAGGTTTTGGATTTTAATCCCCGCTTTTCTTAGCGTCTTTTATGAAATAGCCCCCTGCTTGAATACACACCACCGTTTAATCAGAGCATAAGCCTGTATGTCATTATAAGCAGTGTTAAGAACATAACAATAAGAACAGCATTAGCATGGCGGCCACACCACACACACACGCGCATCTGACAGACACACCGCAACACCATCATCAAATCAGCAGGACAGTAGTGGATAGTACAGTACAGTAGCGGACAGTTTGTAATAACAATACTTGGTCATAGTTTGTCTCAGCGGCCACATAAACCACATGGAATAAACAACAGTGACTAGGCAACTACATAGTAGGAAAATGTAGATTGACTTACTTTTGATGATTATAATAGGAGATGACGGGGCTTGAACACATTGGAGTTGTACAATACAATTATTTTGTTGTAGTCCAACGATTCAGTCAATTCGCTTTCAAAGGAGAGCAGGGACAAAGAGTTCAGTCTCTGTGTCAGCATTGTTGCTTTGATACCTGTTTTAATCCGATTTACAGTTGAAAACAATCGTTCAACAGTATAGCTTGTTATGGGTATTGTGATGAGGGCCCGTAAGAGACGATTCATTTTCGGAAAGATATCGTGTGGGCATGCATCGAGCACCTCCACAAGTGATGGAAATGCCCTGCCATTTGATACTTTTCTTTCTAGTTGCTGAACAATGTTCAGAATCCTCAACAGCGATGTTAAAGCGTGTACCGGCAGGCTGTAATAAAGTCTTTTCTCCAAAGGTGTTAGACTGAGGCAAGCAAGCAGCGGCAGCTCTCATTAAAACGGGTGTTCAGTTCCATGATCTGCTTGTCTAGTATATCATTCCACAATTGTTTCAGGTCAGAGTTGTCTTTGACAGCTGATGTTTTGCCCACTGTAGATTCGATTAGCGTATCACCCAACTTCGCTGGCAACTTCCTCCTTCGGGTCCCAGTGATATCCCAATTCACAATGTCATGCCTTTTCATCAAATCCTCTGTCAAAGCCATTACTTTATCAAGGTCATTTTCCTCATTCCTGAATGTAGTGTAGCTCTCCTTAAGTCTTTTGATTAGATCAATGCAATCTGTTACGGATATAGTGGCGGACTGCAAGCCCTTAGTGGCATAGTCACTCATTTCAAACAACTTGTTGAACGTTACAAGTAGAAACAGAAATGTTTTCTTTGCATTTGATGCAGTAGCGAGTCGGCCTTAAGTTTTGTATGGCCTGAGCTTTCAGAAAATTCAGCAAGAGTCTCCAATATAGGACCCAAAAGTGTCAGCACTTTACTCACTGCACTTGACCATGAGCTCCATCGGACATCACAGGACCTCTCTAGCTCCAAAATAGTTTTCCCAGCTGTTGCTGGATTTGCATAATCTAGCATGTTAATGACATCAAATAATGTTGATATGCAAAGGGGACACCTTTTATGCTGTGCACAGGACAAGGTTAAGGCGGTAGGAATTACAATGCACATATACTGCGTGAGGAAATGTTTTCTTTAAAATCACGTGCACCCCTCCTTTATTACCGGACATAACCGACGCCCCATCAAATCCAAATCCAACACACAAATTTGTATCCAGCTGCAACGGCTCGAATACTTCCAGGATCTTTGCAGATATAGCACTTGTGCTCATGTCCCTTGTCTCTACAAAACCCACAGCCCATTCCTTCAACTGGTCTTTATGTGTGTATCGAAGACATAATGCCACAAGCTCTTTTTTTGATAAGTCTTTACATTCGTCTGCTAAAATTGCATAGTATGTGTCTATCTCATCGTGCAAATCCGTTTTATTTTGCGGATAATTAATGATGCTGCAATTTCCAGTATTTCATTTTGGATATTAGGGCTAGTGAGTTTTAGCATTTCTAGGCAGTTCGTCCAGACCTATTTTTATTTCTGGATGATAGCTGGAGATCAGTTTAAATAATTCTAAGAAGTTTGCCTTTGTTCAGTGCCTCTTCGTTTTCACGATGCCCACGCAAGGGAATGTCTTGTTTTGCACAGAATAAAATGGGGTCTATTACAATTTTAATGTGTTCTGGGACAAACAAACAAACTGGGAACTTTTCATACCACTGGACATCAAAACTTTTTTCTTTGCCTGCTATAGTGGTGACTGGAAATTAACTGAGTTTGGGCTCATTCATTTTTACTGTTGCTGTGTTTGTATGTATTAATTAAAGACACTGTATGTACCTGTACACTGGTGTGTAGGGGAGGTAGACGCTGGAGAATGGAGTGCTGGTCTTTATTGGTCTTAATATAATCATTGAGTTACTGAGATCTTGTCACACTGACGAAGGCAGCAAGCCGAAATGTTTTTCATTTGTTTTTATGTCCTGCTAAAATAAAAAGACAGAAACCTGACAGATGTCTTGAAATATATCATCTGAACAATGTCTTGAGGTGTGGTAACCATAGGATAAGCTGAATATTTGACTCTGGACTGCTGAATTATGTGCATGTTTGCATTATTTTCTAATTCAATGGCCTGTCGTCAATTATTCCTTACATACAGATGGACTGCATACAGGGCCGGGCATTCCCAAAAGCATCGTTAGCAAACTATGGTCGCAAGTTCCGTCGTTACCAACATAGTTCAACGATTCAGTGTTTCCCGAAACCATACTTAAAATGAACATTCGCAAACAGTGTTGCAAACTTAGTTTGAACTAATGTGGTTTGAACCCCTCTGTCAACCCCTCTGTCAAGCTCCTGAAGTTTGGAGACGACACCACACTCATCGACCTCATTGACTCCATGATAAAAAAAGGCCCCAGCAGAGGTTGTACTTCCTTCGCCAGACTGAGGAAGGTTCAACTGCAAACAGGAGCATGCTGAAACGAGTTCTACTCCCCATCATGAATACCAGCCTTCGCACTTCAATAACTGTCTGGTTCCCATCAGCTAACAAATTGAACTCAGAAGGACTCCGAGGGTGTCCGGAGCTGTTATGCGAATCATTGTAAACCACTACCTCACTCAAGAACTGTATTATCCATAGTAGCATAGGGCTGCAAGATACACTCTGGATCACTCTCATCCAGCACACTCCCTCTTTGAACTTTTGCCATCTGGTCGACGCTACAGAGCACTGAGCACCAGAACGCCCAGACACAGGAACAGTTTCTTCCCTCGGGCAATCCATCTCATGAACACTTAACAAAAACTGTGGAACACACACTATTTATTCAATCATACACTTATTTATCTAACACACAAACTCAGTCTACATTTCAATTTGCACATAATATACAGTACCTGTAAATACAAAACTGTCTATTGTAATATACATGCACACACAACTGTCAATTTATATATTTTTATTACTTATTTACTTGTTCTATTTTATAATATTTTATTTTCTGTGTTTTTTGTTCTGTCACTGTCATTCTGTTACACTTTGGAAGCTTCTGTCACGAAAACAAATACCTCGTATGTGGGAAAACATACCTGGCAATAAAGCTATATTTAGTGATTCTGATGACAGATATGCGACCGTGTTCGGGAAACAGTCATGACTGGCTAGTTATTTCCCACAACAATGCATCATACTATGATGGGTAATCAGTGAGTTACATCATTGTATGGGAAATGAACCCCAGAATAATACTTTTACCACCGCCGTTGCCGCGACAGCAACATTAAAAATGTGTATTTACTGCTTTTTACCTCTAAGTGGTGCTTTAACCACAGACTTTGAAAAGTTAGAATGTGAACGCATTGAAGCACATTGCCTCATGTATTGCATTGCACTCTGCCAATGAGCTCGTTGATGGCTGCGGTAGTGGATAAATTGCAGTTGGTCTATAATCTAAGATAAACAAGTTAAAATAATTCATATTCACAGAAGTAAATTTAGTAATTTAGTGCATTTGTTATTCAGAACGAACTCAAGCAGCATATACTAGTAAATGACAGTGAGCCTGCGCTTACATTTTACTCTGTTACACAATGCACTGTATTTTAAATTTACAAATTTAACAGGTGTGCCGTATTATTTATATTATTGAATGATATGTTACATTACCAAAAAATAAGGAAAAGGTAGTTTACTTTGTATTGGAGCAATAAAAGTGGAACATATTCAATGTGGATATGCTAATGTCAGTGTCAAATTACTTAATATTTGTCACAAATACAAATGTTTGAAATTTACTTTTAATAATTCACACAATAAATGTTAGAATTTCTACATGTCACAGACGTACTTTGTTATCTGTCCTTATTTAACAGGACAGAGAACTACAGTAGACTACTCCTGCACATGACATGCCCGAATTAAGAAATTGTTGAACATTTTTTTATAAATTCCTTCCTTAATTTTAGTGAAAATGTGAGCACATTGTATTATTTCTTTCCCATTATTAAACAAGAAACTAATAAATTAAACCTGGCCACGATTTAGCCAAAACAATGAAACTATAAATACTGGACAAATTAATAAGTCTTTAAGTTTAAACTCACAAGTTCTCTCATTATTCAACAAAGACATTATATAATGAAATAGTATTTTGTAATATAAAAACTAATAAAGGGGTACTAAAACATTCAGCTGAAAACTGAAAATATGGGCAATTCCAGCGTTACGGACATTCGCAGTCAAAAACTGGAATATAAGTTCTCATAAAATGTATTCATTACCAATATATTGAACCATCTCTTTATATTTTTCTAAACCCCTGACAATAGAGTCCAGACATCAGAAAATCTCAGTCTATAAATCTGTTTTATATTTTAGATGAGGGAAATACACATGCCTTACGGACGTGATAAAAAGTTTTTGGGAGACAACATATTTTGTAGTTGTTCTATAATTTACAATGCTCAAACCTGAAGCAACAATATTTGCCAAATGGAGAAGGGTTGGCTATTTGCAAAACCCCAAATAATCAATTTTGTTTACATTTTAGTTTTTGTGTTTCAGAGGAAAAATCAATGCAGACGCAACAGTTCTCCATCGAACGTGACAGTTCTGAAAGCAGAATTTATCTGAATATGGAAACGCGTATAAAATGCTTTAAAAACTTTAACATAGACGTCTAGTGGGTATTTATTAGGGCTGCCCCCCACTAAAGATTTTTTAGTTAACTATTAGTCTTTCATTTAAGCCATTATTCAACTAATCACACATTTATATTAAATAAACTACTAATCCATAATGCTTTCATATATTCCGCGCTCAAGCACACGCATAAAGTTTGCCACCAAGCACAGGCAAAAGTAGCTCAATGATTATGAATGTATAGGAAAAGGAGACATTTTAATTATTTATTATTAATAAACTAATGTTTTCTTGTCTGCTGCGAGATGAAATTTACAGTGCTGACTCTCATCTCCACAGTAGCCTGGACGCGCCTTTAGAGAGAAATGCAACCTTCATACAGATTACATAATCAGGGAGTATTTGATTTTGTTTTGAATTGGTTCATTAAAATGTAGACATTTCAAGCTTTGTATAGATATATTTTTCCTGTACTGTATGTGAGACAGCCACACGCTGAGATTTGGTTCTTTTTTTGAGACGCGAAGACGGCAGAAAGCCCATCCTGATTGTTTTCATTATTTTACTCTGGAATAACCTACCTAACACTGTTCGGGAGGCAGACACACTCCGTCAGTTTACATCTAGATTAAAGACCCATCTCTTTAACCTGGCTTACACATAACATACTAATACGCTTCTAATATTCAAATCTTTTAAAGGATTTTTAGGCTGCATTAATCAGGTCAACCGGAATTGGGAACTCTTCCCATAACACCCGATGTGCTTGCTAAATCGTTAGACTAATATTAGCATAGATGCCATTCTTCTGTTTCTCTCTTATTCTGAGGTCACCGTAGCCACCAGATCCAGTCTGTATTCAGATCAGATGGTCACTGCAGTCACCCGGATCCAGTACATATCTAGCCCAGATGGTGGATCAGCACATAGAGATGACCTCTACAGCCCTAAATGTCAGCGGAGACCAGGAGTCCTCTACACAATTTGACTTTGCTGCGACTGGAAACTGATCTATTGCTGGTTCCCTTTCGTCGTCAATCCCGAAGTCACGCCGCGGATGACTGACGAAATTTGATCTTGATTAGAGGGACCAAATCTCTTCGAGTGTAAACTAAATGATCCATGCCATTGGCATGCGATATGCATCCAGCTGCTGCTGATCAACGCGTGAGACTTAAGTAGGCAGCAGATGCGCGATATTCAGCTTTTCGCTTGGAGCAGAGCGTCAATCGTGCTGCTCCTAGAATGACCTATACTGAGAGAAGAGGACTGAACGAGTTCAGCGTGCTCTTGGGAGCTCTTCGTGTTGGCGGTACGGCGCTTCAGCGGTGGTGGTATCCCGTGTCGAGTGGGTTGCACACATAAGGCTGCACTACCCCCTGTTTGTGTTACAGATGATCATCTCCCCTGTGCGCCTCAGCACACTAAAAGAGCTTTTTCCCTAAAAGAGCAATTTCGGGTGCGTCTTTTTTAAGACGACGTTGCTTGGCAAACTTGAACCTTACGTCTTTATAAAGACGATGTGGGTCTTGATATAGACAACGTATCACCCGGGCGTTCTGGATGCGGTCGCTACCTGGCGCCGGGTGATGGTCACGAACGCTGCCTCTCGTGCCTGGGCATGAAACACACTGAGGTGGCTTTCGTGGATGACTCATAATCCCATTGCGGGGGTATGACCATCTCATTGCGGACCGGACTCCGTTACCTGCAAAGGGGCGGAGTGCCCGTGCCACTGCCTAGATATGGGGTTCCCTCTGGTGGCAGCCGGGGGCGTACTTTTTCTGGCAGTGGGCGGACTGGTCTCACGGTCACGGTAAGGAATTCCCCTCCGGGGATGCCCAAGCCCGCCGGCACTTCGAAACGAGCGGAGCTCTCAAAAAGAGCAGGCTGAACCCTCCCGGGGGGTACCACCTGTTTCTTCCAAGGCTCCCTCCGATGATGTCGATGGGTGGCACTTCCAAGCATCGGAGGGTGAGCCAGAGCTTTTGGGAGAGGAAGATTCGGCTGCGCTGCTCTCCTCCGGGACTGTAGCAATGCCTGGATCGGATCCAGAAATAATGCTATGCTTTCCCGGGCGCCGTAGGGGTAGGGCTCGAGTGGACACTTCCACCGTGTCCCGAGCCCTCAAGATTGCACGATTGGTTCTCGGGGTGGTCTGCGCTGGTTCTCAGCGCCCCGCCTCGGTGCCTTTCTTCCCGGAGGTGCATGAGGAGCTCAACAGGTCGTGGACGGCACCTTTTTACTGCCGAAAACTGATTTGCTGGATCCTCCCTCACCACCCTCGATGGTGGAGCAGCTAGGGGATTACAAGGGTCCCCCCGGTGGAGCGGCCGGTTGCGATGCAGTTGTGTCCTAATACCGCCGCCAACCGGCAGGGAGAACCGTGCCTCCCTCCAGGTTGTAGGTCATGCGACCCTGGCCGCCCCCCCCCCAGCGATGCCTATACGACTGTTGGAGAAGCTGCCTCCGCCTTACACGTTACGGCGTGATTGCAAGTGCACCAGGACAAGGCACTGAGGGACTTGCACGAGGGGGGTCACGACCCGGAAGTTCGCAGAGAAATCCGCACCGCAGAGGACCTCGCGCCACGAGCGACGAAGGTTATGGCGCAGTCTCTGGGTCGTGCGATGTCCACTATGGGCGTCCTCAGGAGTGCCATTTCTTGGCAGTGACTCTGGATGACATGCGCGAGTAACGGCAATACACGATTCTTGAACTAAACTGATAAAAATGTCGACTCTGGCTTGCTTAGTTGGTGACACTTAATTTCCAGCGATATCGTCAAACTTGATTGCACAGATACTATTTAAAACTGAACTGAGCTGGACGATAACATCACTGAATCAATGATGAACTGACTTTAACTGAAAAATTGAGTGTTTACTATTGTCATTTGCATTATGGGACCACACTATTTTCCTATTTAAAGCTGTAAAGTTGCTTTGACACAATCTTAAAAGCGCTATATAAATAAAGGTGACTTGATTTGACTTGACATTGTTCATATGCATAGTAGGGCCAATGCAATAAACTAGTCAAACTTTGGCAATATTTCATATCAACATTTATGATTTAACCACTGCCACTGTCTACTTTTGTTGTGACTCAGCTTTTACTCAGAATAATCTAGTGCTACTCAGATTTTATGGTTGTGAAACAAATTATTCTTGTGACACATGTGTAGACGCATATCTAATGATATGTTTCAGGCAAAGAGAAAATTCTTTGTCCTCTTGAAATATAAATGAAAATTGTCGATGTGGTCAGTCCTCTTATGATCTCAAGCAAATTATTAGGATTTTTCGGAAAACAAATGTCCTCCACTATGTGTTACACAATTCAATAGGCACTCAAATCACAAACATGCCATTTATTATTAGTATCTGCTTGCATCGTTATATTCATTCTTTCTAATTCTATGTCACAAAATCAAAACATGTCTGGTCTGAGCAAAATGACACTATTGGCTTTTATTCAATACAGATAAGGTAAGCAGGAGTAAACACGTGCAGTGTTTTCAGAACAAAACAAAGAGAACCAGCCTAAATGTAACACAATTTAGTTGATTGGTAGTAGATGCTAGGTCGGATACCACACAAAATTTATACTATTTGGCATTACACAGTCTATTCGTGTCATTATAACCTTACCCAGTGACATTGAGTACGTTTACACGGAGAACAATAATCTGATTTTAACACGATTAATACAATACTCTGATTAAGAATCTACCACGTAAATAGAGATTAGGTAACACTTTATAATAACTTTCATTAATAAATCATTAACAGACATTAAATAATGCCTAATGGGTCATTAGTTAATATATATTCAAAGAGTTAGAAACGTGAAATAATGTGCTTGTTAATGTTTGCTAATAAAACCTCTAAACATTAATGTTCAAACAAATCATTATTTCATGTAAGTATGCTTACAAATGTCATTAAACGTTAAATTCATATGATCAAGCACTTATTGAAAACCTACAAATGATTTAAACAGATGTTATACAGTGATTAAAAGCTCGTATTTATGCACAACACTTTTGCTGCTATTGAAGTGTGATATAAGTGTAATGTTAGGGACAGGTTTGGTGGTATGGTAGGTTTAAGCGTTGTTTAAGATCAGAGTGTTTCAGTTTGATTATTATAAGGGAAACACGGTTTCAGCTGTTTATATTATTTTGATTTTCAAACGTAATTTTTGTATTTTCTTAAAAATTTTTTATTTGTTTTCCCCTGTTTATTGCTGATTAAATGAAAGATTCCTTTTAATGATATACTGAGGTAGTAGTTTTTATACTATGTGAGGTGCCTGAGCCCATAAAAACATTTTTTGCACCACAAAATTACCACATAGGTTATGTCTCTTTAGCATAGCATTTAGTAAACATAACCAGCCACCCTGTCAAAAACCTTGTAAACATTAGCTAAAATTCCAGTGCCCAATAAAGCTACTAAATGATTATAAGTACGCTTATAAACGATTACAAATGACATGGAATAGTAGTGACAACTTTAGATTCTGGGCTCAGCGAAAAAAACAGGACACAAGATGAATTAATAAAGGAATTTTAGAAAGAGAGTGTGAATAGGGTAAATTAAGGTCTTTTGGTGACACGTTTTGCAATTGAGATGACTCTCAGTACAAGATATTAAGATTATGTAAACATTTATAAACATTGCAAAATGCTTGAATAATGTTCAACTTTAGATTGGATCTGAAAAAACATAACAAATAACTAAAAGATATTTGTTAAGATGTGTAACTAGAAGGTCTCTACCACAACAAAAAAAGCAAGACCCATAAATGAGATCAACTATGAATGAAAAAGTTTACCTAGAACACAGTTGTAAAGCATGTCAATGTAATTAATTATCACAAGTTAAGCAAGTAGGGAATGTTTAGTAAAGTCTCATTAATGTGAACATTAACAATACACTTTATTCATATTTGCTAGCTATGTGAAATATATTAAGCTAATGATCTGTAAGATTGATAGTAAACTGTTTGTTTTAAAGAATATAAAGGAATGGATATTATTAAAAAGTTTGTTACCCGTAGTGCTTGGGAAGGTATAACTCGCGAGGGGACAAGTCTTAATAACGAGCACGACTGGTTACGTAATCAGATTACTTTTTTTCACACGATGGATAACCCTGTTAAAACACTGAGTAATAGGACAGAGATTACGCCATTTACTTTATTAATTTACAAGAGAACTATAAGAATTCGGGCGCTCAGAGACGGCTATCGATGAGTACTTTTTCAAAGCCCTATATCGTGAATCCGACGATACGAAGTTACTTTGTTTGTTTGTTTGTACAACTTTATGGATTGGACAGCTCTCCCATGTCCACATGCTGTGAATGAACAGGAGGAGAGGGAATGCTTACTATGCTGGTAGTTCATAAAATAAATGTCGCAGCCCAAAGGTGTGTGGCTGAATATGCATTAATTCCTCTCACTCACAAAAAAAAACAGATTCCGTATTCCTCAAAATTAATAAAAGTAATGCAACTCAGAATATGACGCAAAACTGCAATAATTAAACGTTAAACACAAATATCCTTTTAGCAATTTAAAAGGCCACATTCTTATGGAAACCGAAAATGTGCTTGCTTATGACCCTTCGTTGATGACAGAATCAACCATTAACTAATAAGCAAAAAAGAGGATATGCTCTAGACAAAACTTTGGTGGTGTCTTAGTTTATTGCTGGTGGAAATGGTCTTCTTCGCTTCTACTGTATCACAGACGTGAATTTACATTTCCTTCAGCCTAGGGCTTATTCATTTCACTTTTGGTGTGAAAAGGCTTTTATATTTGCCAAAATGGAACTTTTTTATTTTAAAAACAAACAAGCAAGCCTGTCCAGATTTAAAAAGTAACGCAAAAGTAACGTAACGCATTACTTTCCATAAAAAGTAACTAAAGTAACGTAATTAGTTACTTTTTTAAAGGAGTAACGCAATATTGTAATGCATTACTTTTAAAAGTAACTTTCCCCAACACTGGTTACCAGAGATTTTTGATTACCTTAATCCGGCTAAAGTCATACTCGAAACGGCTAAAACACCAAAACTGAAATTAATCACGAAAATCATGTAAACACCTCATCCAGTATGAGTGTCTGATTTAGAAACTAAGTAACATAATGAGACTTACACCTTGATGTCAAGATGTAGAAACCGTAGTCAAATGTCCGTTACCGTACTTAACTGACAGGTATTCACCCCCATCCCCCACTCACACTGATAAGGTACCCCTTGGCATTGCATCTCTGCCAATGTACATTTCAGCCTATGTGACGATGAGTCTAGAGTCAGTTGATTCACTAGGGAGTTAGGGCCAGCACACCGGGCAACATGTGTGTTATAGATAGCGCCACACAGGGTTGCAGTTCTTTATCGATCTCTTTTTTCTCCATTACCAAAAAGAGGGGCTATCTGCATGACAGCGAGCACACTGTGCATGTTGATGATGCTCTTGCCTGCTGCACATTTTTTTATAGAGGAGAAGGTGACAAAAGAGATAAAAAAAAGGCACTGTACTGACTCTCCTGAGAGAGCCATATTATGGAGTGCTGAATAACTTAAATACGCAGAGTAGACAAGGCACTTCTGCAGAGAAGAGTGCTGCTACTTCTCTTTAAACAGTTCGAGTTATCTTGGAATTTGTATGTTTCGATAAGGAGTGAATGAGGTTTTTGGGGCACAGCTTAATTCAGATGTTATGTAAATACCCAGATAGCTCCAAAAACAACTTTGTATGATATAAATCAACTTGTATGCATACTTGTTTTTCTTAGGGGATCATTCATCTGAGAAGTGGTAAGAAGATAAACAGAGGCAAGAGTACTAAAATGTCACAATGTCTCTTCCTCTTCCCCTGTGTGTGCGTGTGTGTGATAATTTTTATTTTGCTGGACAGAAAAAAAATCTAATGTAATTTGTAATTAAATACTTTGAGAGACAGTATTTTGTATTTAAAATACTTAATCAAGTAGGTCATTCACAGATAATACAATATCATTCTTCACCTGTGTTAATAGTACTGCCAACTATAGCCTATCACATTTTTTGGCTAGATGCAGGTGAATCATACGACATTCTCTTGGATCCAGAAGCAGAGTCTTAAAGGGATAGTTCACCCAAAAATGAAAATGCTGTTGTTAATTACTCACCCTCATGTCGTTCCACTCCTGTAAGACCTTCCTTTATCTTCGGAACACATGAAGATATTTTTGATTAAATCTGAGAGCTTGTCGATATAGCCTTCATGAAGTATGTTTTTAAAAGCCGCATTAATGATGTTCCTTGATAAACTCTCCTATTGTTTTTGTCTTGTGTTTTAATTTGTTGACTAATGTTACATGACGATGAAGAATTCTGTCAGGCTATTGATTTTCTATTGTTCTGCATTTTCCCAGCTGATTTGAATAAATAATCTCTCCATTGACTGACATTAAGTGTTTGCTCTTCTTTTTTATTTTATTTTTAACGCCAACCTAAAATTAAATGAAGATAATGCGAGGCAAGCGTATGGTATAATCGTGACCTATTTTTAGCGGAATTCATTGAGGGATTTGACAGTGTGATTCATAGATTAAACATGTCAAATGTAGGCTATTATATACACACATGCACAGAGTTTTATTTTTTTTTCTTACCATCTTTTGGGGATTTCTTGCTTTTAGACTAGTTGAATAGTCGGATACAAAGCTTCAGTTTAAATGACAGTCAAATTAGTCGTCATGCACATCCCTAGTTTACATTACCTTGGGTAAAATTTAAATATTGAAATATTGATTTGAAAAATAAATTTTGTGCTTTTATTTCTATTTTATCATTTTAAAATACAAGCAAAATTATGAAGTCATTTTAAGTCAGTATTTCATTACATTAACAACTGACTGTCTATACATTTATTCCTTGGATATATTTCTCACATTCTGTAGGAATAAAATTGTTGTATAGCTCTTAGAGAAAGTGTTTCTGTATGTAAAGTGTTTTACTTATTTTCAGATAACTCCTAACTCTCAGCTGTCACCAGACAATAATGATTGTTGTGCAGTTACTGTGGGACTAGACAAGGTAAATGCAGTTGTGCTGGAAGAAAATGATCATGTATAGCAAAGACATGTTTGTGAGATCTAGGTTGTTAACATTTAAACCAAAGATTCAAATGTCTAATTTTATGTTTTTATTTTATGTATAGACTCTTAGTGAGGTTGGACCACCCACTCTTGAAATGAACACTCTGTCCCAGTCAGAAGTGCGAGACGTAGAGAAGGTTTTTTTTTTCTGTTTAGAAAAGCTAATGGTTGTGGTCATGTTTATTTATAGGCTTTTTGATTACTGTGTTAACTTGTGTCACCTTTTTTAAATTGCCATTACTATAACACATGAATTACTTTGCATAATTATTGATACTCAGTGGTTGAAAATGTCTTGTTCATAACATTATATTTTTCTTTCTTTTAATTGAATGTGTTCATTTGACAGCTGTCGGTGATCCTTCAGTGTTAATGGACTCCAGTATTTGTGCAAGTACTGAAGGATTGGAAAAGGATCATTTCCAAATCCTTTGTCTTTAGAATAATGTTTTAGATTGTCTTTTACGTTCAGGTGTCTCCTGAGAAGGACCAATTGTCATTGGAGGATCAAGATAGTGTTGAGAAAGAGATGGTGAAGTGAAATGTTAGTTTGGTGTAGTAAGAAATCTTCTCCACATGACCCTTGCTTTTTTCATTATGTCTTCAGATCTCACCTGTAAAAGAGCATGTTTTAAATGAGGAGCAGAGCTTTTGTGCCCCCACTGAAGCAGTCAAGGAGGTATTCACATATTTTGGTTGAATTATTTACACTGTGTTTCCCATTAATTACCTACATTCTGGTGACCTGCCACAATCTATTCCATCCCCCACAGTTTTATAATGGACCAAAAAATACACTTCTTCAAAAAACGTAATGTCTTTGAGCTTGTGTCTTATAATGTCTATGCCATTTGTCACAACCGGGACAAAGAGGCAGACGTGCAGGATAACGTTAAGCAGAGAGTTTAATGACAGGAACTAAAGAGAGGCTTCCAACCAAAAAGAGTTCAACTTAGGCAGTAAGGGAAGCAAAACACAGTCTTATCTGGGTCGGAACTCCGATCCTTCGGCCGAGAACTGAGAATTCCGAGGGGAACAGGCAGACTGGAAGACGAGGAACCAGGACAGAATAGCTTGCAACCTTGAGACCAGCCGATGAGTGAATGAGGTGAGTGAGTATTTGAGTGGTGTGGTAAGTGGGTGCAGGTGTCCGTGATCAGTAATCAGGTGATTGTGAGCGGGTGTAGGAGGCTGATTCGGCTGGTGAGGCAGGTGTTTCCGTGACATTACTGCCCCCCCCCTCCACGACGGTGAGGACGACCGCGGCCTCTGGGAGCGGGGCGGTCTGGATGAGCCTGGTGGAAGTCGTTGAGGAGAGATGGGTCCAGTATGTCCTCTCGGTCCGCCCATGACCTCTCCTCAGGACCATACCCCTCCCAGTCTATAAGGTATTGAAGCCGGCCGCCTCGCTGCCGGGATTCGAGGATCTCCCTGACTCGGTAGATGGCCTCGTCGGGGATGACCTCGGGCGGAGGGGGGGGGTACCTGGTGTTCTGTGGAGGGAGGGAGAAGAGGATTAGTGAAGGGCTTCAGCAAGGACACATGAAAGGTGGGTGAGATCCGGTAATGGGCAGGCAGGTGTAACTGGTACGTGACTTCGTTGATGCGCCTTGCTATGGGGAAAGGACCTATGTACCGGGGACTCAGCTTCTTACTGGGCCGCCGGAGGCGGATGTCCTGGGTGGACAACCAGTCTTGGTCCCCTGGCTCATAGAGGGGATTGTCGGACCGACGAGTGTCTGCGTTGGCCTGGTGCCTCCGGACGGCCCGCTGGAGATGGATATGTGCTGAGTCCCATACCCTCTCGCTCTCACGGAACCAGTGATCTACCGCTGGGACTTCTGAGTGATCCTCGGTCCAAGGAAACAGGGGCGGCTGGTAACCGAGCACACATTGGAATGGGGTGAGTCCGGTGGTTTCCTGGCGTAAGGAATTCTGGGCGTACTCGGCCCAGGGTAGGTACTGGCTCCAGCTGTCTTGGTGGTCATGACAGTAGGCCCGGAGATACCGTCCGATCTCTTGGATCTTCTGCTCGGTCTGGCCATTGGTCTGTGGGTGGTATCCCGAGGACAAACTGACAGAAGCTCCCAGGAGGCGGAAGAACCCTCGCCAGACCCTGGAGGTGAATTGCGGTCCTCGGTCCGAAACAATGTCCTCGGGGAGGCCGAAGTTCCTGAACACATGCTGGAAGAGAGCTTCGGCGGTTCCCAGGGCGGTAGGTAGTCCCCGCAGGGGAATGAGTTTGCAGGATTTAGAGAATCGGTCGACGACCACTAGGATGGTCGTGAATCCGTTGGAGGGAGGTAAGTCCGTAGCAAAGTCCACCCCCAGGTGGGACCAGGGACGGCGAGGGATGGGTAGCGGAACCAGTTTCCCTTCGGGCAGACGACGTGGCGTGGTGGTGAAAGTCAGACTGGGTGAGGGTTCCGGTGAGGAGGTGCTCTGAGGATCCATAGTCCGTGTTGTAATCCGTTTTGTTTTGAGGGGCTGGTCTTCTGTCACAACCGGGACAAAGAGGCAGACAGGCAGGATAACATTAAGCAGAGAGTTTAATGACAGGAACTAAAGAGAGGCTTCCAACCAAAAAGAGTTCAACTTAGGCAGTAAGGGAAGCAAAACACAGTCTTATCTGGGTCGGAACTCGATCCTTCGCGAGAACCTGGGATTCCGAGTGTAACATCAGACTGGAAGACAGGCACCAGACAGAATAGCTTGCAACCTTGCGACCAGCCGATGAGTGAATGAGGTGACTGAGTATTTGAGTGGTGTGGTAAGTGGGCGCAGGTGTCCGTGATCAGTAATCAGGTGATTGTGAGTGGGTGTAGGAGGCTGATTCGGCTGGTGAGGCAGGTGTTTCCGTGACACCATTGCTTTGGCAAAAAGCTGCAATTCAATTAAATATATAGGTTGAATGTTTCAAAGCAAATATAATACTAGTAATCATATCATAATAAATAAATATAGTCCCGGTACAAGTAACATGCAACGTTAACTCGGTTTGGACACTAAACATTGTCTGTGGCTCTTCATTTTGCTCTCATAGTACTTTTTTTCTGGTGTGCATGACCACTCTAAAATTATACCAAAAAACAATATAGTGCAGCTGTATTTACTGTTGTATGAGCAGATATTTACTTGAGAACTGGCCTTGGCAGAGGTGTGCAAATGTATTTAAGAGTTAATGAAAATATGAAATATGCTACCCTCAAATTATCAGTCCTACAGTATTATACCTGAAAGTGACAACATTACTGAGATACAGGTATCAGTTTAGGCAAGTGCCAAAAAGAAGGAACTGTACTAATGATTATTTATTATATTTATTATATGATTTCACATTGATGTTTTTTCTTTTCTTCACAGGTCTGCAAACATGATGTTGTCACTTCAGCAATATCAAGCATGGACAAATGTTCTGAATGTGTGGGACCTGTTGCAGCAATGATGGGGTTTGGACTAAGATGTAAATGTTAGTATGATGTCTTGTTTAATATGCAACAATTCATATCAGTTCATTTTAGTGTCATTCACCTATGTTATGTTAAGAATTCAGCTAAACATTGTTTAACTGTTGAAGTAGGTGATTATCAGACCATTGTTTATGGTAGTTGTGTAGAATCATCACAAATAATAGGGGTGTAATAAAATTTTCACTTAAGTTCCAGCAATAGAATCCAGCAATAACAGACAGTTGAACATGTCCTGACATATGACATTTCTCTCATAGTGTGCTCCAGTTTCTGGTACAAGTCCCGCTATTCAAAGCTTCATGAATGCAATGGAAAACAGCCATTACAGGTAAGAAAATGTTTGATTCTATCCACATTTGTCAAGGCAGAAGTAAGCTGTTTTCTGTGAATGTGCAAGACTTTAGGTTCATTAGCTGCTGTAGGGAAATAACGAGAAGAATAACGTGTTGTAAACGTTAAAACTGACTTGAATCGAAAATAAATTTTCACTATCTCTAAGGCCAAAAACTGAATGACAGTTGAGAAAATAATGTTTAACAGGCCATGTTCTTTTGAATATGTTGTTTGAAATGTTGTTTCTTCTGTTTGAGTTCTGAGTTTCCTGATCATTATGTAATTGATTTCTTGCAGCTGTTCAGAAGATGTCCATTGAGAAAACCTCTGTTGCTCAAGGTACCAGTGTTAAAATTACAATACTACCATCAATGTACAGTGGAGATCCAAAATTAGAGAACGTCTAATCTTTACTTTTTGGATGTTGTTAATCTTCATTGCTCAAAATTTGAAGGAATATTAGCTGTGGGTATACCACAATTATTCCAACATGTTTTACAAAATATCCAAGACATTTTGACAAAAACCTTTATTTTTTGGAAAACACAGTGATCAAAATTAGAGAACAGTAACCACCGTTTCACAAAAGATTACAACTAAATTTTGGAGGGTTACAGCTGTCAGAAAAGAGTAGGAAGTGTAGAGTCTCTTGCTTTGAGTGTCTTCAGCACATCTGCGGCCGCAGGACATCACTAGTTTCTCACACTGCACTGGTGTGATCTTGGTCCACTCTCTTCCATAGTTCGGTAACTGTAGTGGGTTTCTTAGCCATAACCCCTTTTGTGTTTTTCCCCTTTTGTTTTTTTGTTGGCAAAGATTTTCCTGAGATTTTCAGTTGGGTTTAGATCAGGACTCTGGTCTGGCCATTTCATTATTTCAGTGTTCTTATCTTCAAGGAACTACTTTACCTTTTTTGTAGTGTGATGGGGGCATAGTCTTGCATGAAAATTGCAGGCTGATTGGGAGATGTAGCTGTATAAGAGGCCCAACTCCTGCTGCAGAAAACATCCCCCAAAGCATGACACTTCAGTACCAACTTTATGAACTTTTGGTTCATCTTTCCCCACTTTTGACGCCAAACTAATGTTTCCCGTGGACCCATATGACACTGCTCTCATCACTAAAGTGACTTTAGTTAGACCTGTGAGTCTAGCCTTTTGATTCTTTCTGCTGATGAGAGGCTTGGTAACTGCAGAGTGTGCTTTCAGTCCGACCTCCCTTGATGAGACAGATCCTGATCCAGGTCAGCACTAAACTGATGAGCAATTCCAGATGCAGTGTTGAACCGATTCTCCATTGAGAGTCTCCGCATTATCCTGACTTCTCGTGCACTTGTCTTATGTGGATGACCAGCTGTTTTGGGGAATTTGAATTAATTAGTGTCATTTTAAAGCTGCAATATTCTAGAAATCACAGATATGGAATGTTCAACTTCTCCTGCAGTGGTTGAAATGGTCATCCCTTTGGCCTTCATCTGGACAACATGCTGTCTAAGGGTTTCAGTCACCTTAGAGCGGCACACAATCTCAGTGAAAATTAGAGGAATGTTGTCAGTTAAATAGGGTTTGTCATATAATTAAGGAAATTAGCACCAGTATCCAGATTCACAATAACTTTGGAGTATCCTGTAAGTGTCTCGTACTCAGTTCTTTTTCAAATATCTAATTTAAGTTTTTTTTATACTGTGCTTCAGAATACAATTAGTTTATGAAATATGCTTAGAAAACTGCCCTTCTACTTCTGTTAGGATAACTTCATATAGGACTAAGCAGTGACCTTCAAATTTAGGAAATTATAGGTTGTTCTCTAATTTTAATCTCCACTGTAAATACAAACTAGTAGAATTTTGCTAAATTACTGTATATATATATAGATATATATATATATATATAAGATATCGATTTATTGTTTTTTTTTGGTACAGACAATGGAGTGAGGATGCACATAGAAAACCCAGGGAGAGGCCAAAGAGTGTGCTGGTCAAATGCTGAAGTGATGGCTGTAAAGAAGCATTTTAAGTCACATATAACCAAAGGAAAACTGGCCAAAATGACTTGAGTGCCAGCAGTGTAAAACTGCTGAGGATTCTGTTTTGGCAAGACACAGCACGCAAAACATAAGAGACTTTAACGCGGAATTAGCTTGAAAAGAAAAACCCAAATAAGGGATATAATATCCTGTTCTCATTTGATTCTATTGAGATTAGCACTTTGGTTGTTGTTTTAGATATTTTTCATAGTGCAGAACTTGTGTATAGCAGCAGTACTTAATCACATCCCTTTCTAGAAATCTTGAAATTTAACTGTTAAAGTAATAGTTTGTCAAAATATGGCAGTCCCGTCCTTTTGTCACTCTCATGTTGTTCCAAGCCCGTATGATTATCCTTTTCAGTGGAACACAAAGGAGATGTTTTGCAGAATGTTTTGGCCAGTCTCATCCTCAAACACCACTGATATTCACTGTATGGAGAAGCTGTAATAAATGTGAATGGCGTTGGTGTCTGAAACTGTGGCTGTCTGAAACATTCTGCTAAACATCTCCCTTGTGCTCCACTGAAGAGGATAAGTCATACGGGTTTGGAACAACATGAGTGACAAAAGGACTAAATTGTCATATTTGGTTGCTTGAGGTGAAAGCTGTGTCTACACATTGCATTAGTTACTGTGTGTTGAGCAGTGGTGGAAAGAGTACTAAGAAATTGTACTTAAGTAAAAGTATTGCTACTTAAGGAATAATTTACTTGAGTACAAGTAAAAGTACTGAAAAATAATATGACTCAAGTAAGAGTAAAGTTAGGAGTAAGTTACTGCGTTACAAAGTACTTTACAATTATTTTTCTATTTTTACCCAAAATGAGGCCATGTGAGCATTATGGAGCATTAAGCACTCTCATGTACTATAATGCCTGTTTCACAAGCGAGACTCATAGAAGTATTAAACTTGTCATATTCCAGAAAATACCTTATATGGACAAAATGCATCAGATATCACTACAGCTGAATAACATGCAGATAGAGATGCTTTGACTGATGAAACATGGAAGACAATACACACAATTTACCTATCGGTAAGCCCCGCCCACCTTAGTTACTGTTGCTCACTCGGACAAACAAAAGGAGTTGCTCACTGTCTTGCAATGACAGCTGTCAGTGAAAATCTTCTTCCGAGGTGTTTCTGATAAATTTGGGACACAGATGGACCTTCAAGTGGAACTTAAATATGCCACGGAGGGATATATAAAAGATGTTAAAATAAATATATAAAAATACAGATCACAATGCAAACGGGAGGATTATGTTAAAGGGGTCATATGGTGCGATTAAATTTTTGGAGTGTTACAAGCTCTTGGTGCATAAAGAAAGATCTGTAAAGTTGCAAAGACTAACTAAAGTCTCAAATCCAAAGAGATATTCTTTTATAAAATTTAAGAGTCAACCACGATTACCTAAAACGGCTCGTTCTAACACACACCCACATATCTACATCACTATTTGGGAATATTTGCATAATGCCGCCCAAATGTTCACACCAAGAAAGAGGCAATAACTTTTATTCTCGCTGGGTATTGTTTGTTGCCGCCGCCATGTCGTGAAGGCGCTGTGTGTTTCGTTGTGAAAGCGAAACTACTTTGTTTGGCCTTCCAAAAGAGGACTGTAAGGTCCAACAACACTTGCCCAGTGAAGGTATCCAGTGGTGGAATGAAGGTTTCTTTAGGCGTGTTCGTTCTTTTCAGCGCGCAAGTTATGCACTTAGTTTTAACTCAATCTGACTCCATGTTAGTATCTAAGTCTGACTCCATTTTAGTATGAACTCGAATTTAGGTTGAAAGGCAAATTGGTTGTTTGTCGGTCTCTAATTATTCTGACATTTGATTATTCTAGTTAACTCTTTACTTATATTTACTCGTTCATTAGGAATCTATGTCACTTAGGGTGCCTCACGGCGGCCGCTATGCGTGGGACCCACGATCACAAACTCGCCAGTTTGACCCTCCTAAGCTAAAAGAAACTTTATGACTATCTGTTTAGGCCCCCTACGTTACCCATGTAATTCTCAAAACATTAATCAGTGGTTCTGCTAGACCCTTGTCTAGCCCTAATAGTTAATATACTACGAAACTTAATGACGCTCAAACAATAATCAGCGGTTCTTCTAGACCCTTTGTCTAGACCCCGATAGTTAATATAACTACGTACAACTTAATTAATGCTGAAACAATATGCATGGTTAACGTAACTGAGTACAACTTAAACTAAGGTCGAGCGGTTAGTCAGAAACCCATAATCTCACTTGATGCGCCCCATGCTTCATCTAATCTGAGATCTAGTATGCACGTAACCCTGGTCGCAGATTTGCGGAAAAGTATGCCTTCACTTAATCTACTTGAGGAAATAATTTCAGAGTAAGTCAGAATAAATCAAATGTAACAATTTATTATCAGTCAGGTATATATGTATTATGCCAATTATCTACATAGCCAATTCAAAGATATCAAATCAATACAAGACATCAAATTCTCATAGACAAATCTAAGAGTAAAGGATTCATACCTGACTTTAGGAAAATACATAGTATTGAGTGTGTGGACACATTCCATACTACGGGCTCTCTGACTACAGAATCGCCCCGACCCTTTTGCTGCAATCCTTTAAAAACAAAACCAAGATAAAACATCCCCCAAGTGGAGGCATGTACAAACAATTGGAATTTACATTAACCCAGGTCCCAGACCTGGGTGGTTTGCACCTCAATGGGAACAGAAGGTAATTTGCATGGAATTACCCTCTATTGTGCGCTGGAGTATCTCCTTAACGGGCTTTGGAGGTGTATTATCTTTTAGTCTACTTTTGTAAGATTAAGACCATTGTACCACTCGCCCTGAGACTATTCAAATGACACCAAACATGACTGTAAATCTTATTTGCATTCATGTAGAAAATATATTCTACCATTGACCATTCTGAGTGAGCTGGGTGAAGAGAAGGATGGGTGCGGGGAAGGAAGGGGATGAGGAGGAACCAATGCATATGTGAGAGACGTTTTCCTGCATTTTCTCTGTATTAACTATGTTAATGCACTGTGTGTGTATTGTCTGTCTCAGAAGATCAAAGTATCTGAGTTTCTTTTATCCTTACAGTCGCCCATTTGACCACAATGGGTAACATATAGATGAATCCGATGGGGTCACTTGTTCGGTGATTGTTCGTCCTTGAGATGTTAACTCAAAATTGTCTTTGTGATGTTAGCAGCTGTAGAAACCTACTGAGGGCTGTTTTCATCTGCAGAACATTCAGTCTCAGCAGGTGTGTGTCACTTGAGTTTGGCAGGTGGATGAATGTGTCCAGGGTTTCTACCTGTGGTTAAACTCAGCATGTGAGCACAGTTTAGTGAGTCAGTCTGAGCCTTTATGTCTTGTTCAGTTTTACGTGTCATTCCTTTATGGAGAAGCCTCTGCTCCTTGTGGCACCTTCTCTAGGACGATAGTCTGACCCATCTTCATGAATCCTCTCACCTCAAGCAGTGAGGTTATCTGGGCAGACTTCAGGTGAAGGTGTTCCCCTTGCTTACACACTGCTTTGTGTGAGACACCTGAAAAGCATCTTAATGGCCATTCAATGACTGAATTCTGATCAACTTAACGTCGTCACCCATGGAGTAAGATAGAAAAGTTACAAGTTAACATAAGAACAATGAAACAAAAGAGAAACCTGATGAATTAATGTTAGCAAGTGCGAGTGGTACATCTGGTGTTAAATATCTTTCAAGGTCACGTATGGTAGAGTGGTCCCATTAATTTAGGTATTCTTGGTCTGAATGACTCAAAGGAAATGCAGCAAGAGGTCAGTATAACTTGAACATTAATGTAGAGGTATGCATCAATAAACAAGCCATATAATGACAATAATAATAATATTCAATCACAATCATTATGTAGGTATATATAATAATCACACTGTTCATTCAGGAATCTTCCAAAGCAAGTCACTTATGTAGGTCTAAGGTTTCTAAGAAGTGACTTAGAACATGATTTAGAATTCTTCTAGAATGGAAATCCTAAATTCCTTGTAACAGATGTGTTTGTGTGTGTGTGTGTGTGTGTGTGTGTCTGATATGCAGGCTAAGTCACAGTTGATGGTTTGTTAGAATTGTACATTTTATGATTGATTGATAGAAATGAAGTGCAGGCACTTCACATTTGATAATTTTGATAATGTTTTTGTTATTAGTGATGTGTTGGGAAACCAGGGGCCCTCTGGCTTGTCAACCACCCCAATAACAATCAGAAAGATTAAATATTTTAAATTGTAAGGACTCGTCTGCCTCTGTGTTTAGAAGTTACACCATCGATCTGTGACTAGTCATGCAAATGTGTGTTATAGTGTTGTTCCATGAGTTTGCAGATGGTTGCAAATAGTATACATGTTGTGTGTCTCTTTTAGACTGTCATCATGGGATTAATATATTGTCCTATGTGTGTGAGGCTATGTGGTTCTGTCAGTGTGAAGATGGACAATAGATCTTTAGTGGAGTACCACGTTTGTAATCTAAGCCATCATTGTTTTCTGTTATGTGTAGTGTTCAGACTGAAAAGTCTAGATGAGGTTTGTGTTCTGTGCTCATGTCTGGGAGATGGGCGGAGTCTAATCTATAGCAATCTGTGTTGCAAAAATTTAGTTCCGGTGCTAATCCGGGAGGCCATATACAGTAGATAATTGTGTAGTAATGTTCTACTGTGAGGTGTGACTGGCTCCTTCAAGTGTCTTCACACCCATCTCCTGCGTTTCAGGTTATGGTCTAACAATTCTGCTGTCTTGGCTTGGTGCTGATGGGACCAGGCACCTTCCTGGTATCTGTCCTCCAAGGAATTGCAGTGGTCAGCCTGAGACAGAATCAAATACAGAGAGAACCACAGTTAATTTTGAACTTCTCATCAGTTTCACGTTCAGACATGTGGAATTATTTTAACTACATCATCATCATGTATTGTACTTTTAATTTCAGATGTCACATGAAACTGAGAGTCATTGGTCAGATCTGAATTACTGCTACTGTTTCAGTGCAGTCTAAGTGTGTAACACCTGATGCTGCTCTTGCAGTTGAGCCTTCACAGTCTGCTGTGTCATGAGCATTAGAGACCCCAGTTCTGCTGGGGACATTTTATAGATTAATTGGTGTTTTTATCACCCATGTCGTCATGAACTTCAATGGACTAATGTCTATGGCTTTAGTTGCAGTTGCTCTCATTACAGTCAGATCTGTGGGCAGAAATGTGTTCACCTGTTTCGGTGTTATCTGTTTGGCAATTGTTGTTTTATGGTGTTGTTCACACATGCAAATCTCTGTGACACATAAAGATATCTGGTATTTTGGTCTGATGTTTAGTATTTTACATTCCCCTTTCATTATTTTTCAAGTAAATTTAAAAGATCAAATGGTGTTGTGTGGCTGCATTCGACTGTGGCTTTTTGTGAATACAGTCATGCTCCAGACAAAGGAAAGAAAGTTTTACAATTGTGATGTAAATTTGGTCCTGTTGCTGTTACAGATCTCACCTCAGGTGTGAGGTGAGATCTGGCTCAAAATACTTCCATACGAATGTTTAAATTTTTTTTTTAAGGAGCAAGATTAGGTGCAAATTCAGAGCTTCTGAATTCTGCATTGAAATTTGGATGTTTCAATTTCCAAATAATGTTAGCCACTCTCTCTGGTCAGATTAAATTTTTAGTTGGTGCTCCTCAGCAAAGGATGAATTGGTTCGTTATCACTTGTGCCACACTATTGAAATGAAAACACACCTCCTCCCTTTTGGGCACTGGGTAGCAGACCAATGAAATCTAATTGTAAGGGTTAGCAAATCACATTTATCCATGTAATGCCATGCTTGGCGATTATAATATAATGTACATCATAATTTGATTTATAATATAATTATATTATATTAAAATAGTATATATTAAAATAATATTATTTCTGGTCTCTTGAGAGTCTTTGGAATAATATAGTTGTCAATGTGTTTGTCTTGGAGAAGACCTTGTGATTTGGCCCTGTAGTCCCACATGTTCATTGAATGTATAACAACTAGTCCTTCTTAAAGCCAATGAGAGACTCTGAAGTTGTCAACATCCAATGACTGCAAGCATATTTGGAGTACATAGTTGTAGGATTTCTATCCATAACAGACACTGATATGCCATGGAATCAACCATCATGAGGTCTAAACTAATCACCCCATCACATGACTCCAATATTCTGGGTCGACTTTCTGTCAGTCTTGTCTCATCTACTCAGAGGAGTGATGATGAACTAATCCATTCAGGAGATAACACAGAGACCTTTTGTATCAGGACTGAAAAGTTCTTTCATGACATATAGATACCTCGTGATCGCTAATGTATGGACCCAGTGTAGGCACAGGAAGTAAATTAACTGACGCCCTCAGGCATGCAAACATGGGATCTATACGTGACTAACACATGATTGCCATCACATCCTGCATTCCAACAGAACCGTGCTCTGGTTGTTGCAACAAAGAAACAGAACTTACACAGACAATTCAAAAGACAATCATTTAAAAGTATAAAAGGGCAGCTATATTCACAAATAATATGTTTTATGTCTTATATATGTTTGATGTGTTTCCTGTAATCGGTGCAAGTTTAACCAATGTGGTATAACACCTTTTTGTCACGGTTCATGGGTCCGGACGGTCTTTCTGTGTCTTGTCATGTGGTTGTATGTGCGTACGTCATTCATTAGTGTTTGCAGCTGGCGCTCAATCAGAGCGCTCCAGCTGCAACTCATTAGCGATTCCTTTTATAGGACACCCTGTTCAATGTGTGTTTGTTATTCTCATGTTCCTGTCTCCCTGTCAGTTTTCTGTTTCCAGTTCTCGCTCAGTCTGGGTATGGATCTTCAGCCTTCTCCTTGGTTTGGTCCAACGCAGTGGGTGAAGGGATTGTCTGTGGAGCTCTGATTCCGACCAGGACCCGAGGATTGTCTCTTTGTGTCTCCGTTATTGTGATTACTGAATAAACTTTACCTTTTTGCACTCGCACTTGGATCCTGACTCTTCTCTGCCGTGACAGAACGAACCGACCATACTCATGGATCCAGCGAGTGCGGCAGAGCTCAGAGACTTGTTGGCCAGAACGAATATTCGCGTGGAGCATCAGGAGGATCAGATGATGGCCACGGGGCGGGCCGTTCAGATCCTGGTGAGTCAGCTGTCTGAGCTCACCACCCAGATCCAGCATCTGAAAGCTGAGCGGGGTTCAGCTCAACAACCAGCCGTGCTTCATCCACCGGTTTCGATGGGTCCGATTGTCCGCACCCACGAACCTCGGCTACCACCTCCAGCCTTTTATTCCGGGGAACCCCACTTATGTCGTTCTTTTTTGGCGAAATGTTCACTCTAC
Source organism: Sinocyclocheilus anophthalmus (assembly GCA_018155175.1). Classification (NCBI taxonomy): domain Eukaryota; kingdom Metazoa; phylum Chordata; class Actinopteri; order Cypriniformes; family Cyprinidae; genus Sinocyclocheilus; species Sinocyclocheilus anophthalmus. The sequence continues at coordinate 5,426 of JADLZN010008168.1, read as the reverse complement.
ATTTCCCTCCAACCATCTGCGTTTCCCACTGAAGAGGCTAAGGTGGCGTTCGTCATAACGCTGCTCTCGGGTCGAGCCGCTAACTGGGGAACCACAGTGTGGGAACGGAGATTACCCTGTTGCTCGTCCTTTCAGGCTTTTTCCGAGGAGCTACGGAGGGTTTTCGATCATGCAGCTTCAGGCAGAGAAGCAGCACGACTGCTTGCGGAGTTACGTCAAGGACAGAACACGGTTACGGACTATTCTATCGAGTTCCGCACATTGGCGGCAGAGTGTGGGTGGAATGCAGAGGCACAGTGGGACATGTTTCGGTTTGGCCTGTCTGACAGGATTAAGGATGAGATAGATTCTTCAGAGTTACCGTCCGGGGTGGATGAACTCATAGCTCTGGCCATTCGGGTGGACAACCGATTGCGGAGGCGGGAGCAACGACAACTCCGAGAACCGTCGTTCGTCTCACAGACGCAATTACCTGCACTTACCACTAAGACTGTTTTCTCTCTTCCAGAGTCTGAGCCCATGCAGGTGGGAAGGTTCCGTCTCTCACTCCAGGAGAAGCAGAGACGCAGGAGAGAGGGAGTGTGTCTATACTGTGGCGCCCCCGGACACATCGCTGCACGGTGCCCAGCAAAAGACAACGCCCGTCAGTAGGTGGGAGGTTATTGACGGGTGCCATTAAGGGACACAAATCCTCTTATTCAAGCACTCATCTTTCTGTGAGACTGGAGGTTCGGTCTGTTTATCATGACTGTGAGGCGTTAGTGGACTCTGGAGCAGAGGGGAACTTTCTGGACATTGGGTTCGCTCGGTTCCTCCAGATTCCTGTGGTGGAGCTTTCTCAGCCTGTCACTATGCTTGCACTCAACGGCCAGGCATTACCTGCTGTCACTCACACCACGGCACCCGTAAGACTCATCACTTCGGGGCAGCACACTGAGGACATTCACTTTTTCCTCACCGACACACCCTCGGCTCCCTTAGTGCTGGGTCACCCCTGGCTGGTCCTCCATAACCCTCACATCAATTGGAGTAACGATACTGTGCTGGGTTGGAGCGACTATTGTCATGCCACCTGTTTGTTGTCCGCGTGTTCTCCCGTTGTTTGTTCTGTGTTTCAGGAGGATCATTCGGACCTGTCTAACGTGCCACAGGAGTACCTTGATCTGAGGGGAGTGTTCAGTAAGTCTCGGGCTGCTTCTCTACCTCCTCATCGTCCCTATGACTGTGCTATAGATTTATTGCCAGGTACGTCTCCGCCTAAGGGCAAGTTATATTCACTCTCCAATCCGGAGAGGGAGGCTATGGAGAAATATATTTCTGATTCTTTAGCAGCCAAGATCATCCGCCCCTCTTCATCTCCGGCCGGTGCGGGGTTCTTTTTCGTGAAAAAGAAGGACGGCTCTCTTCGTCCCTGTATTGATTATCGGGGCTTAAACGACATCACGGTGAAGAATACTTACCCTTTATCGTTGATGTCGTCGGCTTTCGAGCGTCTGCGGGGGGCGTCATTTTTCACGAAATTAGATCTCCGCAATGCTTATCATTTGGTTCGCATAAGAGAGGGGGATGAATGGAAAACCGCTTTTAATACCCCCAGGGGGCACTTTGAATATCTTGTTCTTCCTTTTGGCCTTTCCAACGCTCCCGCGGTTTTCCAGGCACTCGTTAATGACGTTCTGAGAGATATGCTAGATCAGTTCATTTATGTTTACCTGGATGACATACTGATATTTTTCTCGTTCTCTCCAGGAACATGTTCAGCACGTCAGACGAGTGCTTCAGAGGCTGTTAGAGAATGGGCTTTTTGTAAGGCGGAGAAATGCGCTTTCCATGCACATTCTGTTCCTTTTTTGGGGTACATCATCTCGGCTGAGGGGGTGCGCATGGATTCTGAGAAGGTTCAGGCTGTGGTGAATTGGCCAACCCCAGATTCCCGCACGGCCCTGCAGAGGTTTCTGGGCTTTGCCAACTTTTACCAGCATTTTATTCGCAATTACAGCCAGCTAGCCGCCCCTCTGACTGCCTTGATCTCCACCAAGACGACGTTCAGGTGGTCTAGTGCAGCCGAAGCTGCATTTACCAACCTCAAGAGCCGCTTCGTTTCGGCTCCCATCCTCATAGCCCCTGATCCCTCCAGGCAGTTTGTGGTGGAGGTTGACGCGTCAGAGGTAGGAGTGTTGTGGGGGGGGGGTTCCTAGCCCCGCGTGTCCCACCACGGACGGCAAGGTGCACCCCGGCGCGTATTTTTCTCACGTTTGTCCTCCCAGCTGAACGTAATTACGACATTGGCAACCGGGAGCTGCTGGCAGTCAGGTTGGCCTTGGGTGAGTGGCGTCACTGGTTGGAGGGGTCGGCGCAGCCCTTCTTGTTCTGGACGGATCACAAGAATCTTGAATACATCAAGTTCGCTAAAAGATTGAACTCTAGGCAGGATCGGTGGGCTCTTTTTTTTCGGCCGATTTGATTTTTCCATTTCTTACCGTCCTGGCTCTAAGAGCATCAAGCCGGATGCGTTATCCCGTATTTGATCATTCGGAGCGCCCGTCCCTGCCCGACCCCATTGTGCCAAGGAGACTTTTTATTTCTGTGGTCACGTGGGAGATCGAGTCAAAGGTCCGCACGGCCTTTCAAGGGGTAACGCCCCCGTCCGGGTGCCCACCGAACCGGTTGTTTGTGCCAGAGTCCGTAAGGTCCGACGTTATCCGATGGGCTCATTCCTCCAAGGTAGCCTGTCATCCTGGGGTGAGACGTACCATGTTTCTGGTTAAACAACTGTTCTGGTGGTCAGGTATGGCTCGGGATATTGGTTTATTTGTTTTGGCCTGCTCCGTCTGTGCTGTTTCTAAGTCTTCCAATCCCCCCCCCCGCGGGTCTTCTTCAGCCGCTGTTGGTTCCTTCGAGACCCTGGTCCCATGTTTTGCTAGATTTTGTCTCGGGTCTTCCCCCCTTCTCAGGGGAACACAGTGGTTTTGACTGTGGTGGACCGATTCTCAAAGGCAACTCATTTCATTCCTTTGCCTAAATTACCCTCAGCCAGAGAAATAGCAGTTGCTGTCATAGACCACGTTTTTTGTTTACATGGCCTCCCGGTAGACGTGGTTTCTGACAGGGGGCCCCAGTTTGTGTCCAAATTTTGGGGAGAGTTTTGTAGGTTGTTGGGGGTGACGGTTAGTCTTTCTTCCGGGTTTCATCCCCAGAGTAATGGTCAGACAGAGAGGGCCAACCAAGATTTGGAACGAGTGTTGCGATGTTTGGCTTCTCAGAACCCCTCCTCGTGGAGCCAGCAACTCTCATGGGTTGAGTACGCACATAACTCGTTACCAGTCTCTGCTACGGGTCTATCTCCGTTTGAGTGTAGCTTAGGGTACCAGCCACCCCTAGAATGGAATCCGAAGTCGCGGTCCCCTCTGCCCCCGCATTCGTCCAGAGGTGCCGTCGCACCTGGAGCAGGGCCAGGGTGACCCTCCTCCAGGTGGGGGTGCGCACCAAGGCCAAAGCTGATTGCCACCGGTCGAGGCCTCCCGTCTGTGTCGTTGGTCAAAAAGTGTGGCTTTCTAATCAGAACATTCCTCTCCGCACCATTTGTAATAAGCTTGCTCCTAAATTTATTGGCCCGTTTACTGTCACCAAGATTAATAGTCCGGTGGCAGTCCGCCTCAAACTTTCTCCAGCGTACAGGAGAATTAATCCGGCGTTTCATGTATCCAAAATTAAGCCTGTTTTTCATTCAGCCATTAATCCGCCTGTCCCGGTTCCTCCCCCGCCGCGTGTTGTAGACGGGGAACCAGCCTATTCGGTAAAACGTATTCTGGACTCAAGGCGGAGGGGACAAGGATTTCAGTACTTGGTGGACTGGGAAGGTTACGGTCCGGAGGAGAGAAGTTGGGTACCTGCTAGGGACATACTGGATCACTCTCTTATCGATGAATTCGATCGACAGGTCGGTCTTCCTGGGAATGTCAGGAGGCATTCCTAGGGGGGGGGTACTGTCACGGTTCATGGGTCCGGACGGTCCTTCTGTGTCTTGTCGTGTTGTATGTGCGTACGTCATTCATTAGTAGTTGCAGCTGGCGCTCTATCAGAGCACGCCAGCTGCAACTCATTAGCAATGCCTTTTATAAGGGCTTTGTTCAATGTGTGTTTGTCGGTTCATTATTCTCATGCTCCTGTCTCCCTGTCAGTTCTGTTTCCAGTTCTCGCTCAGTCAGGGTACAGATCTTCAGCCTTCTCCTTGGTTTGGTCAAACACAGTGGTTGAAGGGATTTCTCTGTGGAGCTCTGATTCAGACCTGGACCCGAGGATTATCACCTTGTGTCTCCGTTGTTGTGATTACCAAATAAACCTTACCTTTGCACTCGCACTTGGATCCTGCCTCTTCTCTGCCGTGACACTTTTAGTAATTAAGATTATTAATGTGGATGCAAACTATCTGATATTGAGCTTGAATGAAAGCTTGTTTTCTTCGCCGAACATTGGTGTTGGTGAAAATTGTATATTCTGTATCATTTTCCGGTGATGATATTTTTATAAGAAGTTCTTAAAAACTTGCAGAAATACTCCCCATGAACAGCACGTGACTTGTGCACGAAAAGGAACCACACAGGGCGTGGGTAAACCCCGCAGCCACCATCTGATTGGACAACGACCTGTGGGCTGGACAAAAGTCAGCCTGCTTAAAATGGACACAAAGCCCTCTCACTGACTTGCTCGCTCTTACTCTCTCTCAAGAACTGTGGCTTTCACTTTGGTGACAGCGCTACAAGCGCTCCCCACAAATGACCACAAAACAAAACAAAAAAAACAGGGGGGGTCACTACAACCTGGTGGAGACTCCAGAACTTAAACACTTCAGTTGAAACTCCGCGACTGCCGAACTTCAAAGCCTAAAGCTAAGCAAAAGACTCTCTTAGACGAACTTCGAGGTTCTTCCGTAACCCGGCAACCAACTAATCCAACGAGGGCTCTCCCAAAAGGACATCATCCTGACGTCTCCGCAACAGCCAATAAGCAAAGGAATTTCCCTCCAGCAGCCAAGACCGGAACCCCATTTCAGATTTCAGCAAAACGCAAGTACAAACAAAATCTTATATCTGCTGAACTGACGCTGATTATTGATTTAAGCAGTAAAGATAAGAAAATCTCTGCTTTGTGAATTCTCTCAGTTTGAATTTAAAACCACTCGTGAAAACGAGTTAGAACTTTGGGCTTTCCTCAGAACTCCATCAACTTTCATTCTTCAGAACTGTATGTAAATGTGTGTGTGTATGTGTATGTGTGTTTTAGCTTAGTTTTAATGTAATCTAGAATAGCCAATAAAATTTGTGTTTCATTTATAAAGAATCATTGTCTGGTGTAATTTAAGTTTAAAGTCAAACCTTGCCAAGATCACGTTACAGCTTATAGATTATCATAATTGTATTGACCTG
>JADLZN010008167.1:0-23678 GCA_018155175.1 Sinocyclocheilus anophthalmus | reverse complement strand
CGGCTCCGGGGGGTTAATAAATGCCTTCCTTGAAGCGTCCGGAACCCCGATGCGTTTGTGTAAGAACAATATCCATATTTACAACTTTATAAACCTTAATTTCTAACTTCCGCTAACTGTCGTACACGCATTCACGTGAGAGTGGAGTCCAGCGGATGACGTAGTACGTAGGCAAACGCGGTGACGAACGGCTCAAGTGACAGGCCCCCCCCCCGCCCCCCCCCCCTCCCCCCCCCCCCGGGGGGGGGGGGGGGGGGCCCCCGTGAAGTGATGACGTGGAAGTGACGAACGTGGAGCACAGAGGAGAGAGCAAAACAAAACACCGGTCCCGAATTAGTAGTACAAAACGAGGATTTTTTAAAGAAAAATGTCAGAGGATTTCAAAATAAGCCAAGAGAACAATGGTTTTCCTTTGTTGTAAACAAAACTTTCTCGCGAGACAAGCATATTCTGACTGGAGCTTATGCTACACCTACGTCACCCGGCTGGACTCCACTCTCAATGTGATGCGTGTAAACACAGTTAGCGGAATAGAGATTAGGACATTATAAAGTTGTAAAGATATGGATATTTTTACTTACACACCCAATCGTCCTCTTCACGTGTGTCGCTTCGGAGTGGCGCTTTGCGTTACGCGCCCCGCCGAGTGCCCACCTGGTCTGTACTACTTTTATATGGATTGGTCTAAATTTTTTTGGACTCTCATGATTTGTTGGGACTACATCCACCTCCCATTAATAAAGCTTGGAAGGCCCAGGATACTGTGTTTTTAATATATACGCTCTGGCTGTATTCGTCTAATACGACCGTTCCATACTACCATCAGGCGGGTTGATCGTCGAAATAAATCAATGGGTTAAACAAGTTTGTTTCTGGTGCGAACAATCCCTTTAACTGCCTCGTGACTTATTTCCTCTCCGCCTTCTGAACGCAGTAAAACCTAACTAGGCTTTAGGTTTCAGCTGAAACAGGCCATTGTGTTACATGACATATTGTTACTACAAAGTGTTCCCATGGTATGATACCAGCCGCAGGTTTGACGCCTAATGATACTAAAGCCACGACGCTAGTTCTTTTCCACTTGCGAAAATCCTACAGTGACACATTTGTGGAGTCGATACTCAGAACCACTTTTTAAAGTTGACTGTTCAAGTCCTCGAATAACACACTCGTATACACTACCATTAAAGTTGGGTTTGGTTTTTGGTGTCCATGGTCATAAAAAATATAAATAGAAATTCATTGACATAGCCACTAAAATACCTTTTCTTCTGACACAACGCTTGAATACTGTACAATTTTCTCCAACATAATATGCATCCTATCATGTAATAAAAAAGGGGTCCTAATTTCTTCAACAATACATAACTAAAAATCTTACTGACCCACAAACATTAGTGTATTTTTCAATTGTACAACGCGGTAACAGCCGGCTAAATTTCTTGAGAGCTTTTTGTGCTCGCAGAAGAAATGACGGTGAGTAATGATGACAGAACTTTTATTTTTGGGTGAACTATCCCTTAAACACAACATTAGGCTACATTTAGTATATGTTTACAGGTAGTGCTTTGACTAATTATTTCCTTGTACTCTGTTGATAGTACTTACTGATGAGTGTACATGCACACACGCAGACGGTCATACTCACAACTCTCCAGCTCTAGAGAGCAGTTCTGTGTGTCTAGAGGGAACCTGCTGAAGTCCATAGAGCAGAGAGCCGTCACTGTGATTCTGCAATTCACAATTCAGTACAGCCTTAATAAATCACTTACAACGAGACTGAAAAAGTCCCTTTAAAATCGTGACATGTGATATTGAGCTTAGCAAAACATCAAATCAAGGAAACAATTCAGGTGAATTGAACTGAAAACTGATCCTGCACATACTGTAAACTGGCTTAGGCTCACCTGACCATGCACACATATCTACACTTGCAGCGCATGCTGCTAATTCTTTCCATCTCAAAATTGTCGCTATGTCCAAGCATAGTTTTTTCCGAATTATATATCAACGAAACCACACCCAGTGTCAGTTAAAGTATAATGGACTAATTATTATTCCCACATAATTTAATCTGCATGACTCTTTATTCCCCCACCCCATAGGCAACAAAATGTATACATTCTGATCAGCTGTTGGTCATTAACTAAACTAAACTATTTAAAACATTGTATGTTACATTAAAAGCCTGAAAATAAAATAGAAAGATTAAACTTTAATTTATGTCATTGTGCCTTTACACACAATTAACATGAATACAACTATCGCGGGGTGCAAACTACGTGCCAAGCACATTACAACTTTAAATCAATCATAATACTAAAATGAATATAGTATCTTCAAATACAAAAACCCAATCTCAATGAATCCTGTATTAGTAGAAATAATACATTAAATCACACCTTTTTCGATAGACTGATTACCGTCACTTTTTCTATACAATGACTCAGTCTCTTATCATCGTTTTCGCATAAACAAACAAAACAAACCTTAACTGAACACTGGCATGTTACAAGCTTATCGGCCATAAAATTTCAAAAATACACTTCTGAAACCAAACCTCCTACATACGCTTTGCGATATTTTGAGTAGACTAAAATGTAAATCGCTATTCACTCATAATCCTCCCCTCCATTGAACAGTTGACCAATGCAGCATGATCCCAAAACAAAAGTTGAGTAATATACATGAAACCAAATCAGGTTCATTGGAAAGAACCAGCCCAAAAGAACAGTCATAAATCAGTCCGATCTTTTTCTCAAGTTCAACTCACTGAACAAATCATTCAGTCCACTGTATGAACTGATTCATCTGGTTTCTAGTCTCAATAGAATCAGCTCAAAATCATGATCTGAACTAATGGACCTGAGATTTCAGTCTGTTTTTTGCTCCGTCTCTACAGTCGTTCCATCCGATGCAAAGTGAGCTACATCCCAAAGACATTTGTTCCTCACTTTACTGAGGCTACAAGTTTGATTGGACCTTGTTATGGTAGGAAAAACCTAACGGGACCAAATGTTTCGGAACAACAGTCCCACAGAAAAAGAAAATTACATTACATGTTATCGCGGAACGTACGTAGTAAGTGTTTGACAGAATTTTAATGATCAACTATTGATGAACTCTCTTTCTGACAAAGCTTTACGATCAAGTAAAAGAGCGGAAAAACATCTGATTTTTCCTTTTCCTGTGAAAACGTTAAAAAACAGCGAAATGGCTCAGGATAAACTGCTGGTTTTCATGCTGGTTGTAAAATACACTCATGGATATTCACCGGAAAGCGGTCTTCACAGTGTTACTCTGACGCGTAGAGAAATGTTTCCATCTGGAATCGGAACACCTCTTGATCAATGATTATTTTCTGTTGTGTACGTGACTGAAATAACTTGTACTAATTCTTGTCGTGCGAACACAGCACGACACGCCAGGCCACCCTACAATCTTTTTCACCCCCCTCTAGTTCAAAAGTTCGGCTTTTGTTATTACTGGAGGGGAAGGCTAGTCTGTCGTCCTGCCAGTAATGTCTAAGGTACAATGTCATGGTGAAGTCCTATGCCCACAAAAGACATGAAAAAGACTTTGTCAGTTTGCATAAGCCACTTCTTTATACTTTAAATGTCACTGTGTAAAAATTATTACATTTGCTTTCACTGCATAATTCTCATAGTTCCATTTTTGCAACTTAGGATAAGGAAAAATACATAAAAAAATTATATACAAATAAATGAATGACACTTGAGTACATACAGATACGTATGCATGCCGACTGAACATGTCTATGGGTGCTTTTCTGCACACATTCATAGTCTTTGTTGTTTTAACCTTTGCCCTCTGCCTCAGTCGTGAATCTAATCGTTTTAAATGGTCGAGGATTTAAGCTTGATGGATGACTAGCACTGGGAGTTGAGGGTGTGCAGATCTAACTGACAGGTTAAAGGTTAAAAGTAATTTATAAAAGAGCAGACACTCACCATATTGACCTCTGAAATGCTGTCAATGCTCTCCACCTGCACATCGATGCCCACTGGAATAGCCGAACCTGGACTCAGTGTCACAGATGGAAAAGAAACAGAATTGGGAGAACATGACAAATAAAATAAAATAAAATAACACACTCTTTACTATCTCAGTTCTTGGTTCTCTTACCTTAGCTCCAGAATCCGGAGTCCTAGACACAAACCATAAACGACATGAGTTTCATGCATTCGGTTTTCATTACGGTTCTTGTGCCTTGCATCCTTCTGCTGATGATGTACAGGACACCTTACTTAAATTCAGCACGAAACATATGGCGTGACGAGTGAAGTCTGATTCACATCACAAGCTCTTATGAGCTAGTTTTTGTTAGTGAATCAAAAGCATACTGCGCAACCAGTGAAGTCTGATTTCTGATCTAAATGTTCCTGTCCTTTCCAGTGAATCATTTATGACTCAGTTGGAGTAGTTTCTCAATTAATCTGACTCATTTACTGAGTCATTAATTTGTCATGTCCAGCTCCCAGAAAGCCTTATGTTAAGGCAGGAAAGACCTAAATCTGTGTAGCTATGGACTTGCTGAAATGACAAAATATAGTTAAAGATTAGTGCTGTCAAACGATTAATCCGATTATCGCATCCAATAAAATCTTTTGGTTTACATAATATAGACTGTGTGTATTTATTATGTATAAGTATAAAGACCCACACACAGATATATTTTGAAAATATTTAGCTTGCACTTTATATATGTATATTCATAATTAATATATTTAATTATTAACATAACAGTATTTCTGAATTATGTACATTGCCATGTGTTTGTGTATTTAGATATACATAATAAATATACACAGTACACCCTCATATATTATGTTTTGGGGGGGGGTTATAATCAAAACTTTTATTTGAATGTGATTAAGCGCGATTAATCGTTTGACAGCACTATTAAAGACACACATTATGAGTTTTGTCAGTGGTATTTTTAAAATTAAGAATATGTTACCACATTTGTGTTCCATGTTGTTTTTTTATCTATTGTTGAAATGATCCCACATGCCAACACAACTGCGTTACTGTTTTCCAAATATTTCTTCCTCAAATTCAAAAGACTCATTAATGTTTCCTTACAAGTAGCCTATGTAACGCTAACCTATCAAACTACATCACCAACTATTTACTTCTAAGATCTATCAGTGGAAGCAGTAATCAAATCAAACAAGTCAATATTTGTGAAAGAAGGACTATATGCAATTTGCTTTGTCATAACAGAATGACATGACAAACGTATGTTTAACTATCATAGTTGTGTCTATCTGCATTAAGCACTCTGCTTGTGTCGGCTGTTTTTTTCAAGGGAATCACAGACACATCAGTCTCTCAAGTCACAGCTGCATCTCGTTAAAAAAACACATGCAGACCAGCTGCAATCTCTCTGAATAGAACAGAAGAATTTCAAGTGTCTGATTCTTATCCATTATTGAATCTATTGAAAACATCTCAAAATCTGACTTTATCACAGAACCTTAAAACTGCTATGAAAAATTCCAGAGAGTTAGTCTGAAAACTAAACTCTCTATTACTATAATATTTCAAGAATTGTGTAAAAAAAAAAGGAAATTTAATTGACTATCATTGACTAAAGAAATGACATTTAAAATCAAAAAGATGTCTCACGACTGTGTCATCAACCACATAACATCTGAAAAGCGATGTTAAGCTTCCTACAAACAGAGACTTAACTCAGTGCACATGACTCGGTGTGATTATCAGCCTCTCACTGTTTTCAGAGACCCATCATGCTCCCATAATCTGGACTGAAATAAAACTAAACCTCAGTGTTCACATGTAGGGATTAACAGACAAAATAACAAAAAAGTACTATGGTACTACCCCCATTTTTGGACATATACCATGTTATTATTAAAAAATGACCTTGAAATACAATGCTAAACAGTAGGTACATCTGTAGTTGACAAATAACATGGACATGAACATATATGACAACACAGAGTCATTGCTTCACAAATACATTCACCTTAATGGACCCGAAATCGCATATAGAACAGAAAGTCTCAGACAAGAAGATTATATGATTGAAAAAAACAGCATACCACTCTATGTTCTTATTTTAAAAACAGCGACCTTTGGCTAGCCTGTAAGATTTAGCTACATTCTCAGGCTTCCCAGAGAGCCGCTGGGATTATAATGCAGATTACTGTGCATAAAACACATCTGTCCTCAGTGTATTGTCTGCTTGGTACTACTACCAATCTGGGTCAGAGTGTTTTTTTTTTCTTCTGATTTGGACACATCGCATATGACATTCTAACCTACATTTTTGACAATCTCAGCTGCAGAGTCACATTCTGGTCATTTGGCCTACGGTGACTTTTAAAGCTCTTGATCTTGAGTTCAGCCAGTGTAACAGAACACAATGCTTAAGCCCGTTCTTTGAGTTCTCTCAATGGACATATACTAGCAAATAACAGCAGCAAGTATGCATGATATCTCTATATCAGCACAGCATGTTTCATACAAAGTAAGCAGCTTAAAAGCATGCGAGAATGAGATTATCAGAGAATATAGTGTTCTGTATAATATTATTTTATAGAAAAGATCTATATATTTATATAGATTTTCATCTGACATTTGTGGTAATTTCCTGCTTCTTACATAATAGTGATCATTTTAATTGCTGGCATAGTGTGAAGTGTGTGATCTCCATCAGAAAAACGCATCACGATTCCCATCAGCAGATAATCACATCAATGTTTCTCTTTTTTTCCCCCTCTCTCTATCTCCTGAAATTATCCCAGCTGTCCTTGCAGTGCCTCTCTGTGCTGTATTAGTGCTGTTGTTGAATGTCACACCATGTATTTGTGCCAACTGTGCGGAATGAGCTTGCATTCCCTGGCAATATCATTCAAATCAACCATCAAGATACCAAGATAACACATGATGCTTGAAATAAATGAATGCAACAGGTATGTATTTTGAGAATACAACCGAAAGTAATTTATAAGTGGCTTTTGAATGGAAAGATTTCCTCACCTCCAAAACCAGGCCTCATGGCGAAGTCGTGATCTTCAATTCGCAAGAGCTGCTCTGATTTAATCAGCAGAGATTTGGTGCTGTCCGACTTCTTCGTTTTACCATCTATTCGCTGTTTGAAAGAGACAAATGGGGGACTTTAACAAAAAAAATAATCACGACTACAGGACATTTACAAATAAAATACACACGTACGCGTTTGGTTAAACAACGCACTGACAAACGTTAAGAAATTTGGAGAGTGGGTTGTTTAGAGAAATTTTATTTTCAACTCGAGTATGCAACAATCCCGAAAGCAGTTTCGGTAATACTTACCCAATGAGGGAGACCTTGTTACATTGACCCAGCTTTGGTGCCTGGCCATGTTGAGTTTAACTGAAACTTTTACCCGGTTAACATTTACCCCACAGATTCCTGTCGTTTTCTATCATCGTACACTCCTAATAGTTTGTGTTGTGAACATGATCTGTCCCATTCTTCCAGTGGGATCATGGCCTCAGTAATGCAGAAGCTGATCACTCCTCTGGCCAGCGGCCCCGCTGAGCCCCCCAGGAACAAAGTCACAATTGTTGGCGTGGGGCAGGTGGGCATGGCATGTGCCGTCAGCATCCTGCTCCGGGTAAGAGACCTTCATCTTAATCACCAATGAAGATTCATTTGTGTATTGAGCAAATGATTAGAATTGTTTGTTTTTTTTGGGGGGGGGCCTCTATCTATGAATAAAGGTGCGGTCACATTTACCATTGCTTGGTGAAGTTTCACTGGCAAAATCCAGTAATCGCAATGGGAATCGGGAGTTTCACTTGAGGGCAAAAACGTTCCCTGTGCAGACTTCAAGACCACACCTTTATACTACAATTGTGTCTGGTATTTAACGTATTAATGTTCCATACTCTTTGTTTTCTGTCTTGTAGGAGCTTGCAGATGAACTGGCTCTGGTGGATGTTGTGGAGGATAGACTGAAGGGGGAAATGCTGGATCTGCAACATGGCAGCCTTTTTCTCAAGACCCCTAAGATTGTGGCTGATAAGGGTGGGATGCACTTCCATTGCATGAGGCTGACTCTTACTGTAAAAATTCAGATTATTATAAATTATATATTAATGTACATTAAGTTTAGATGGACTCATTTTTTCACTCATCTTTTATCTTATATTTTGAGCTTTGGTTTTAAGGTGTGGTCACATTAGTGAAATTTTACAGACAAAATGTCAATTGTTTTTTTTTTTTTAATTCTCAATCAATAGTGTAGTGACATATGAAGCACATCTCTCAAAAAACTCAGATAACCAAGCAGCTTCTGTTGGTCAGCGTATCTAATCTGTGTGACCAATTTGAACTCATTGCAAAATCAGCATGGGGTAATCTTTCACCCTGACACGAAATTCCAGATCACATGGATTCCTATTGAAATGACTAGATTTTGCCCATGAACAGTGGTAAATGGGACTGTGCCTTCATGCTGAAATGTTTGAAGGTAGTTTATTTCAATAGAGGTATCCAAAGTTTTGAATGGCAGTGTATGTTTATGATTTTTATTTGGCCGACAGACTACTCTGTGACTGCTAACTCTCGTATCGTGGTGGTGACGGCCGGAGTGCGTCAACAGGAGGGTGAGAGCAGATTGAACCTGGTGCAGAGGAACGTCAACATTTTCAAACACATCATCCCTCAGATTGTCAAATACAGTCCTAACTGCACCCTCATTGTGGTGTCCAATCCAGGTGAGCAAACAAACACACTCACACAACATGCTTAAAGGTGACCTATTATGCCCCTTTTTACATGTGTTAATTTTAGTCTCTGATGTCCCCGAGTTTGGGATTTGTGAACTGTTTTTTCGCTTGCAAAATACCCTACAGAATAATGTTTTTATAGCTTGTTGAAATTTTTAGGTATTGTTCAAATCCGCTGTGGTTTTTGTGTTTGTCCCTTTAAAATGCTATCCGTGAGCTTGGGCTCCATCCTCCCTTTTTCAAAGAGGGTTGGTAGTTTCCTATGGCTCATGCACCACATGCCATCAATACCAAACACACTCTCACTCCTGAAATGTCAGACTGCGTAGTAGCGGGGATTTTTCAGCCATATATGTTTCGACCGGTTGTCCGGCCGAGATTCTGCCGTCTTCTGCCAATTATTTATGAATTACACAGACCGAGAGCACGGCGCTATAAACTTTAACACATGCGGGTCCAGGTGTCTCGATGTGCGGGCTAACACGAACTTATAAGTCCCTAATAATGCTGGAGCATAGACAAGTTCACAAAGCGAGTCGATTCAATATGCTTCCATATGAAATTATGCGTACCACATTCCTATTCACTGGTCATTCTGGTAACGCACTGAAGGCAGCATCCAGTGAAACCGACCAGACGAATGGATACCGCTTTATTCAACATTAGCCGTGTGCCACAGAGTTGCCCACAAGCAAAGCTCTTCAGACAGGCATTTTGGAAAACAAACGCATGGGAATACTTACTTCTTCTAGCTGGCATAACGATTGAGCTGGATCACGATGCGCAGTTTGGCACTGCTCCGTACGATTCAGGTCGGCAACTTTTGAGCAAAACCTGTCTTTATACTGACCCTCATTACAATAGCAGTCCGTTGTAAAATGATTCTCGCAGACATAAACGATTTCTGCTAGAAAAGTTGAGAGGAGAACATTCTTCTTCAAAACCAAAGAAGATAGTCCACCTTGTCTCCAGCAGCTCAGATTTCGTCGGAGTAAATGGAGAGAGCTATGGTGGATTAATCCATCCATCTACAGAAACCTAAAAAAGCTTGGAGACTTCTCGTCATTGCACTCAGTGTCGGAACGTGTTTCCAACTCGCTTTGAACTCACGCAGTAGGTTCTATGTTTAAACACGGCAGTGTCCCCTTGCAACATTCGTGATGGGCCATGTGGCTAATGTGACTCACATTAGCAACATGCAAACAAATGGCCATTGGTCCAGACCTGTGCTTATTATTATGGGAATAAAAAAAAAAGGAGTGGGTGGAGATCTTTTCATCTAGGGTGGTTGTTGTACATGTCACTGCCAACATCACCTTTAATGTCCAACACCTACCAGACCTTGCAAAGGGAATTATGGCATAATATTTATAGCTGTGCTAACGTTAATTTTTCGCTGCGCAACACCACACCAATGTGAAGAACTTGAAATTATGAAAACTGATGCATCAAATTACATGTTAAAATTGCTATAAATTATTAGTTATTTTTTTTTGAATTTTTATATTTATTCTTACTACCACATTGCGGTAGGATATATAATGTGTTCATCTTTAAATGGCAAATAATATAATTAGCCTCAATATAGCCGTCAGCTTCCTATGTAGATTTTTACATGCCAAAATTCTTAAACGCCTTCTAGTCCAATGTCCCCTTTCGCCGTACTCCTGGTGTATCTTGATTGTATACACACTGCGGTTTGTTCTTGTGCATTTCCGTGGATTTGCAACCTTACTGACCTGGGAATCTGGATCAGCAGAAACCCTGCCAAAGCACCGTGTCATCGGCAGCGGGACAAACCTGGACTCTGCTCGTTTCCGCTACATCATGGCTGAGAAACTGGGCATCCACTCCAGCAGCTTCAACGGCTACATCCTGGGAGAGCACGGAGACTCCAGCGGTGAGAAGGGGAGCCGCATGAAGAGGAAAATATGAGATAAGATGAAGGGTGTAGAGAGGCAAACAAGTAACCAGAGGAAGAGGATGAAGGGCTGCTAGAAAGAATAATAAGATGGATGAATGTGAACTCTGCTGCATGATGTGACACGGTTTCAGTCAGTCACAGCATATTTGATTTTTAAAAGTGCTGTTTTTGTGTTTAACAGTGCCTGTATGGAGTGGAGCAAATGTGGCTGGAGTGAGTCTGCAGAAACTCAACCCTGACATCGGTACAGATAAAGACAGCGAGAACTGGAAGGACGCTCACAAGATGGTTGTGGACAGGTAGGGCACTTTTTTTTTTTTGTCTTTTGTCATGGGCTGTTATCTGACTAATGGGCAATTGGGAATGTATATTAATACATTTTAGATGACCACAGTGCTGTTGAGAAGGTAAAATAATTTTCAGACAGAATTTTAATGTTTCGAGCCCTTAGAAGATTTTCAAATTTTTGTTATTTTTGAACACAAAAGGTTTGTTATCTTTCTACACAGAACTTAAACGTTTACACAGGGACCACATCTGTATATTTCCAAAAAGCTGGTGTCCTAGATCCTGTACTTTCTAGTAGTTACTACGTTTAGTTTTAAACTTTAAAGACACAGTTGCGTCTTCTAATACTACTATATCCACCCTTGCCACTGTCACTATGACATCACAACATCCATGGCCTTATGGGATAGTACAAATTTAATGCAGACTATGCCACGTCAGAATCATTCCCCAGCTCATGCCGGTTACTTATTCTCACTGTTTTATCCAAATACTAGGAATTTGGCCCATACTACTTCTGCCCCTCACATACTGCTTTTTTGCCTTACTCATATTTGGTATACAGGGACTATTTTGGCACAATGTTTGTACATCCCCACTAATTTCCTTTGTGTTCAACACCAAAAAAATGCAGCTGCGCTGCGAGGTATTGAAACACGCTCGACAGGGTCTTTAAATAAAATGATGAAAGTAAATCTCTATTCTTATTAGTTGCTTACTAACCTTCATCTTAGTGCCTACGAGTGATCCATCGTGATTGGGTCGTCCGCGCCTAACATGGGCATCGGTCCTCAGTTGTCTACGACCTGACTCGACGACCCTGTGTGATGACAACCTGACAGGCCTCCACCACTGTCATCACCACGCGATGTGGCGACAGTAAGGGGTTTACAGTTTAACATCAGGGTAGCAATCACGATCCTCCATGTCACAGATTCACTGAAAGTCCAATGCATGGGGTTGACATATCTATAGTTATTTTTTTGACATTTAATATATGTAGATTAGTTTCATTATGTCTGAAGTTTGCCTGTTATTGTTTTCGTTCTGCAGGGTGCGTGGGATATAATTTCAAGTACAATGGTGTGAGGTGTACAGGTTGGAACTACCGTGGAGACCGTGAACCCTGTGTGGGGCTGAATGCAGTGTGCCCTGGTTGGGAGTGGGCAGCGTCATCAACATGACCCTGAACAACGAAGAAATCGCTCAGCTGAAGAAGAGCGCCGACACTCTGTGGGGTATCCAGAAAGACCTGAAGGACCTGTAGATCAATCGCTGGACACCATGCACTCCTTTCCTTAACTGTTCACACTCCCTCTGTATCTTTACACACTCTCTATGTCGGTTCTTTCTTCTCACTTGCTTTTGGACGTGGTTGCTTTTAAGTATTTTTTCATGGTGGTTAATGTAGGCATAATGATCCAAAATGTGGAATGTTTCTTCTTCTAAAGAGAATGATCAAAGGGAAAGATCTTTGGTTCTTCACATTTGCACTTGTTAAGCAAGTCATTCTGTGTGGGCAATGAAGAAAGAACCAACACCTCTCTTGTCTGGACATAATTTAGTGAGATCATTAGGGAAGGGATCATTTCTTGTGGCTTTCTGTTTAACTCAAGAGGAGAAGGGACTGAAGTGAAATAGATACAAATGTATTCATTCTTCTGAATCATGTTGTAAGTGTCGATCATATGAGTGTGTATAAGAAGTTAATAAAATGAATCCGTTCAAATCGTTCTGTTGGATATTTTTGTGATCTTCAAATATTTTGTACCTTTTGTGGTTAAAAATTTTTAATAAATTGTATAGCTTGTTGGAATTTAAACTAAGTGTGGAACTGCTATTATACCTAATACATATAGCATAACAACCGTATTTTAATGCTGCGTTTTAATAAATTTTTTTATAGCTACAGAACGCCATTTCACATTAAGCTAACCGTTTTGAAAACGATTTGGATTTATTTTATTTTTTTTTCAAAACTGATGTTTAATTATAGAAATGAAAGTATTTTTGTCAATGTTCTGTTCTGAATTGAACAAAAGTGATCTGCAGCAAACGGCCAGGTGAAAATACGCACTCTAAATACTTGTAAACCTAAAGCTGTTATTAAAATGTTTGAAACGCATTAAAAAGAATACCGATATGTAAGAAAGAATTAATTAAATAATTCAACTCTACCTAATTCGCACACTGTCAACAATCATAAATACATTTGATTTACTTAATAAAGCCATCAAACAATATAAAACGTTTATTGCACAAATACAATAACTGAATGAAACAAGTGCGCCATAAAATTCCTTGACTGAGAAATAAAAAAGCATAATAACAGGCAAGGCGAGCCTGAAATAATTACCCACAGTTTTCAAACGCGCAAACCACATCCTTCCATCTGATGAAGACTGATAGAAGAGTGATTTTCAAGAAGTTTCTGATGGTTTTCTCAGATAAAGCATGATTGGCAGCAGGTGCTCGTGTTTGGGTCTGTCAGTTAGCGCTTCATTTCGCTTCCCAAAGCGTAGCCCAAACGGGTTGCGTTTGAAATTCACGTGTGCTCGTGATTAATCCGATGTTATGTGCAGTGAATATTTGTCTTCAGATTATTCATTCTTTTCGTACATGGAAGAAAAGGCAAAGTTTGCGTCGTCTGCAGCAATCACTGTGTGTGGCTCGTGCCCAAACGGTTCCTTCCGCTTCCATCCGAGACCAGTGAGTCCTGCTTGGAGTCCTGTATCCAGTAACAGAACATGCTTTTTCGAGGCACTCTTTATCAAGCTTTTCATTTATCTTATTATCAGAGACATTGCAGATTGCCAAGCAATCACCTTTTTACTGGAACAACTGGCTCCCGATGTATCCATGTACAGTGATGCGTGCCTCATAGCAGTGGCTCTGCAGATTCACTCGCAGACATGAAGCTGAGATCAGTGCCCTTGATATTCATACTGCATGCAATTGTCAAAGCTTATGGAGCGACAGCTGAGCTCTTTATCATCTTCATGACAACCATCGCTCTGCTGACCTGGCTTACAATATAATCCGGCTATGGTGCTAGATGACACACGCCTCTGCACCCGATATTTTAGCCACTGTATTAGACTGTCTGTGTCAAATACATCGAAATCCATCCTTGTTCCAGGCCTCAAATAGCTCAAAGCAATTTTAATCTGTTCAACACATGTTATATTTTTACAAACAATAAACACGTATTCTTGTAAATCCCTGCTTAGTTTCCAACAATTGTACACCGTAAATCCCACTCGTGATTATTCAGATAGCTGCGAAGTGCTGCAAACCCACCAAAAGACACACTTCATAGTGGACATTGGTTTTTCTATTACACATCAACACTTTTAATTGAGTTTTCCTGCATTTTGTTGCCGTCAGCAAAACATATGAGATGAAAGTAAAATAACGGGCTTGTGTCAGGAAATCATGAATGAAGCCCATATAATGGGCTACAGAATCACTAGGTCATTTGTTTCAGTCGTCCTGTTGGGCCTCAATGCGATAGTAAGCTTTCAGTGTCAGCGTGTCTAATACACTGCAGTCGCTTTACGGACACTTCCTGGATATTCATAGCCACAGAGAAATATGTTTTTCGCTGGCCACATAACCTGAGACACATTATCTTGACATGGTGTGAACATGCATACTTTGCACAATGTGATCGGTTTTTGGTACAACGCACATATTGTGATGGTGCACTGTATAAAAGCTTTTGACGCTCGCCAACCTTCCAGTTATATTTTTTATGTTTTTTCTGACTTTGCATACAACGCAACACCTAACAAACTTTCATAATTTACTTTAATTATTAATGATACAAAACCCTGCACACTATCTAACTTTCTATATAATTCTATCGGTCACACACCTTCACCGGTTGGCAGGTGGGGGTTGGCTGTGGCATTGTAATTTTAATAAATATCCACATATTTCATTACCTCATAAGACCCGTTGAATGCAGATATTTGTGGTATTTGGTATAGCGTGAGTACAAATGACCAACCAACACTAGACTCAGAACTCATCCGGTAGAACTGCCTGTTTCCGCCAGAAAAATAAAGAACAAAGGTGGGGGGTGAGCGCTTTGAACGGGCCAACGCACACATAACGGTGGATCAAAAAATAAACAACGCAATTCCACATACTTGCTCGGTCCATTGTCATCATTTGTCCTGTAATTAGTGTAGGTAGTCGGTCGCGCAATACACGACGAGGTCACCGCCCAACAAAAAGGCACCATGTCTCATGCTCCCCCAGGGGGATATGCTCTACTCGTATTATTCTATACGGAAATATGTGAGAATATCATATGAACGCGAGATTATAACCGTATGGTTGTCTCCCGTCAGAAGTGTTTCACTGGCGTACATACAAGCCGGCCAAATCTGTCACCTTGATGTCTTGGACTTCCGACACGCGCGAATCTCATAGTGCGACGACAGCATGGTTTTTTTTCTTTTACGCTTTCTACTAAAGGTTCAGAGGCAGAGATCTGCTACAGCTCACAGTGTGTCCAGACTCCAGGCCGCTACATCACCTAGAAAGACCTCTGTTGGTGGCTGTTGATTTAGGTGATACTATTACAGGCGTCAATTCTTTCCCGCGCAATACACCTCATTCGTGGGGCATCTTTCTGCAGTTTTGTCTGCAACTTCAATTGACCGATACAACATGTGTCTATTGACTTTGTGGGCATCTACTTTCTCTATTCTTTGTGCGCGATATCGTCATTAAGTGGACTTCCACTATGGGAAGAGGAAAGTCTACCTGTGCAAGATCTCTTGCTTTTTGAGGTCTCGTGGGAAGTCACCAATAAGGGTAAGAACTTGCAACGCTTTCTGTTTTCAGTGTGTTACAAGTTTTAATTTATGTAATTTCGTTTTATTGTGCATCATTTCCAAATTTGGTCAAATTATGCAAAATATATGAAAATAATATTTGATCGTATTTATGATACATAAACTGCGAGCTATGAGTTCAACCTTTGCCAGACAAAAACGTAGGCCATTTTATTCTATAATTATTAAAATTAATATTCTAATTTACAACAAAAGAACTGTTCATCTTCCGATTGGATTGTGGGCTATATTATATATCTATATAAATTATATATACATTTTATATTATACATCTATATAAAGTACGTGTGACAATTTTTTCAAAAGCTATGAAAATAATATTTGATTGTATTCGAAACATAAAATGCTAGGAATGAGATTAGCTTTTGCCAGAGAAATACACCTAGGCCATTTTATTCCATATATATTAAAGGTACATTTCTATCACTTTTTAGATGTGCTGGAAATGACATCTAATGTAATTTGATCATGATGGTTCAGAAGAGGAAAAACCTGACGCTTATGTCCATTGTCCACAAATTAAAACCTTGTCTAAAAGTACATTAGGCCAAAAGTGCCTATAACTGTAAAATCACTAAATTTATTTAGTAACTTTAGCAAGAAGGTAGTTGTGAGTTTGACCCCTGAAAGTGCATTTGACCTCAAGACTGTTCACCCTATTATCAGAAGTCTTGAAAGTAGTTTAACAAGACAGAGCTGTCATTTAGTCAAATGTGTTCATGTGTGCAGAATTCATACACTCTTGTATCAGTGGGGCTGTATAGCAGGTTAAACATTAAACTCCAGATCAATAGCCAGATTTTTGAGACCTAAATCTAGTGGAATATTTTAGAAGATAACAACTGATGTGTGTTTGTGGGTATGTATGTTATGTGTTGTTATGTCGTGTGGGGTGGTTGTTATTTCTCATATTAAATGTATCTTAATGTTGAGACTAGAATTGGCAATTTTGAAAATAGCACATGCAGTCCAAAGTGAATACTTTAAGTTTTACTTCGAACCAAATCGTTCTTATTGTGTTATTCTGCTTGTTGTCAGATATAAACAAATGTTTTACCTGCTGCCACAACTCGCCGCTCCACACGGAACAGTTCCGAAGTCCCCTCCTCTATGCCAACCTTCCTAGTGTGCTGTCTCCAGGTGGGGGTTATACACTGTGATTCAGAACTAAAGCAAAGATTCACGTGGACGAGATGGGTGAATGAGGAGAACTACAGTGTGATAGGACCCATAATACGAAACAAAACTTCAAGACCTGCAGGTGAGAAAGAAAATTGTGACCACCCCCACAACCAATGCCATCAAACGCTGCCATGGATTCCTGATTAACAACGGTCCCAGTTTATGGGAAAACGATGGTTATGGTGACATGTCCGATACAAGGTCGGGCATCTTATATGTAGCCATGGTATGAATCGGATAGACCTTATATGATCAGTTCCTGAAGGCTAGGAGCACTGTTTGACCGGTTAAAGAAAGCGCAGCAGAGGCCTGTCAGAACACTTGTGTTGGCATTGACCGTATGTCCTGTGTTTTATCAGCATAGCATGGTAGTAAAAGGACTAGACAAAAATAAAGCTCCTTTTATTTTTTTTTCTTGCGGGTCATTTGACCGTTCTGACCAGCAGATGGATTGCTGGACTATAAGCTTAGAGAACGGCAAACAGCATTTTAAAAAGAAAATATTTGTGTGTGGTGGATAAAAGATGATTTAAAGAATTGATTTGTTTGAACATGATTTTTTTAGTGTTCAATATATATTAGATATGATTATGTGTTTTGGATTATTAATATTAATAGTGTGTATTTTATTGATATCGTATTTAGATAGTAGAATAAATAAACAAAGAAATAAACAACAGAAAGCAGCACGCTGCTGATGCCTATTGATTTTGCACAGATCAGCACTAGAGCAAGAATAGAAACTAAATGGGACAACATACCCTCTTCATGCACTATAGTTTTTATTAGTAGCGTTTTTGGCCTTTACTTGCTCTCTACATACAGGTGCACTTTGGCCGCTGGTTAATTGAGGGTAGTCCATACGTCATCCTCTTTGATATTGGGGCAGCTGCCTGGAACCTGGACCGCTGGAAGGGGGATCTGTGGAACGCGTACAGTATCGGGCTGCCCTATCATGACAGAGAGGCCAACGACTCGCTCATCTTTGGTTCTCTTGTGGCCTGGTTCTTCAAGGAGGTGAAGAAATCCCTTTAGTAAACTTCACACTAAAACCATTTGATTTTGCTTATTGTTGTAATTTCACCTGTACTTTTCTAGTCTATCATAGCTATAATATGAATTGATTTAGTGTATGTTAACTTTGTGGGATGAAACTTTGAAGGTTTGATGGAGTAATGTGCTGATGATGTTAAACCCGTCTGTCTCCCTCTGCAGTTAACAGACCAACTACAGGACAAGCCCAATGTAATTGCTCATTTCCATGAGTGGCAGGCTGGGACAGGACTTCTACTAAGCCACTCCCAAAAGATTCCCTTGGCAACCATTTTTACCACAGTAGACGCACGATCACCCTAACGCAGGCGGTGCACTTCCACCGATGGGCGGGTACTTGTGTGCTGGCAATGGCAGGATGTCTACGAACAAATGGACACCAGGAAGGTGAGGATTGTTTTGAGACTACAGTACACCGTGATTGTCTCAACCGGTTGATGTAGACTCGCAAGTCCCCCATTGTCCAACACAATATTCAAAGACACCTTACATATTATAACTACTTCTTTTATATGTCTGGGATATACAGGACCGGTAAGTCCTACATTTAATACATTTTATTTATTAAATAAAAAATAAAAAAATGGATATGATATTTGTCATCAACCACCAGTGTGCTTATTTTTAGTGATTTTATTCATGCTTGTATTGGTTATGTAGTTTGAATTATATGTCAGTATTGATAAGATCATGAAAATGGCCCCGAATTTAATGATCTTGCCTGGAGAGCACACAATACCAAGCGGCCTCCCTGGGGATATAAGGTGATTGATATAGTTGGGAATTAATTTAGGCCACATTCCAGAAGTTTCAAGAACTGTAAGCCTCTTCAAAAAAAAGACGATAATCATAGAGGTAATCATGATTTCACTTTTATTTCTCCGATTTATTTCCTGATTTTATTAGATTTTTCTTATACAGTTACATAAATGTAAAAAATAATTTATATTATAGTATATATTAAATTTATGCTAATAATATTAATTATGTTGAGTCAATTATAGTATAATATAAGCCATCCAGCACCTCCTGGCTTACACGGGCATTATCTTAAAACATTTTTTTTTAATTAAAATTGATTTTTTTTTTTTTTGGGGGGGGGATCAATGTTACAAAATCTGTTAACAATTTAAAAGACATACAAATCATAACATCATTATTTTTGGCTCTTTAAAGTGTGTCCCACAGAAAACAGTCAAGTTGGTTGGGTGCTAGTGAAACACATTAGGAGATGAAAGTGAGAGCAGAGATGATAATTGGGGCGTGGTGTAGGGAAGCATAAAGGGGTCATCAGGGCCTGGAAGGTGGCAGGAAGTTGGATTGAAAGAGTAAGTGTGATGCAGAAAAGCATGTTATGATTTACCGGCTGATGCGTTGCCTTATGGTCCCACAGGCTTCCTTCAGCTGCTGTATGGGGGAAGCTTGGAGAGATTTTCAGTGATTTGGGAAGTCAAAGTTAATTTTGGACTTCACAACATTTAGTTGCAAGATCCACGCTTTAGCACCCACTGCAAAACTTGTTCATTTATATTCTGTTTTCATGCTAGTTTAACATCGATCCGATGATAAGGCTGAAGAAAGGACACAGTAGGTGGACAGATCTACCATCGGTACTGTTTGGAGAGAGCTGCAGTACACTGTGCACATGTCTTCACCACCGTGTCCCAGATCACAGCTGTGGAGGCCAATCATATGCTCCAAAGACAACCAGGTTTCACCTGCGTTACAAAGCACCTCATCTACTCTTATTGGCTTCTGAATATATTAGGTTAAAAAGATCATGTTTATATTTATGGCCTTTGCAGATGTCATCACCCCAAACGGCCTGAATGTTAGGAAGTTCTCAGCCATGCATGAGTTCCAGAACCTGCACTCCATGAACAAAGCCAAGATCCAGGAGTTCGTTAGGGGTCACTTCTACGGGTTAGAGCTCTCTCTGTCTGTACAATAACACACACTTGTGCACTTCCAAAAAAATACTACTTGAAATAAAAAATTTAAAAAAAATTCTCATTGGCAGCCATCTGGACTTCGATCTGGAAAAGACCCTGTTCTTTTTCATCGCAGGACGATATGAGTTTTCGAATAAAGGAGCAGACCTGTTCCTCGAGTCCCTGTCCAGATTAAACTACTTGCTAAGGGTATGAACAGTCACACTACTGTACTTTAGAAAACACTTAATAGTCTAATAATTAATAATCTAGCACCAATCAAAGTAAAGATGTTACTTTCTGATTGTGTGTTTGTGTTCATGCTGACTGACAGGTTCATAAGAGTGATGTTACAGTGGTTGTGTTTTTCATCATGCCTGCCAAAACCAACAACTTCAACGTGGAGTCTCTTAAAGGACAGGCTGTACGCAAGCAGCTGTGGTGCGTAACTGCTTAAGTGCATAACCTTTGACATTACAAGTCTCCAGGGTATTAATGAAATAATATTTTTTGTACCTTTTTATATGTACAACAATAATAACAAAAATATAAAAAGAAAAATAATTGATAATATGTTATCAAATGAGACAATAGTTTTTTTTTGATGTTTTGGAGGACACAAGGAATAATATATTAGTTACACACACACAAAAAAGAAATAAAATGTGCATATTATTATTTATGTCACCTCAAACACATTTTTAATAATAAATAGAACTAAGAATATATTAGTTTTGTAGCTGATAACACTAGTAGAGCCCTGATACTGGACCAACTTTCCATAGCTATACTAATATTATTTATTAGACAATGAAAGGAAGCCCCGATCCAGAAATGGCTCTTATTTTTAGATGGCTTTAGTGTGTAAGACTTCTCAAATATGTCTTTCATCTGTCTCTTAGGGACACAGCTCAGTTTGTGAAGGAGAAATTTGGCCAGAATAACGGGAGTTTAGAGCACAGCTGTTACGGGTGCGTGCGTTATCCTAGTATACGAGTACCAGTCACATATACACGGAGCTGGCAGTAATTGAAAAGGGTGACAGTAAAGTTGTTCAGTATATGCTGCATGACCGGTAAGTATGACGATCTTTAAATTGTGATGTCTAGAAGTGGACAGAGTGTACTGTGTAAGTTGTGTATACCGTCAAGTTGTTGATATATCACAGTCGGATCCAGCGTGTTGTGAGATGAGTGCGCTGCACTATCCCCAAGGGAGTTGTCAGAATATGTAGGTGGGAAGCTCATTGTGACATTGGGACGTGATGTCACTGGATGTCATTTCGTATTGGAGATGAGGCTGGAGTGTTTCTTTAAGGCAGGATGGATCTCCTCTAGTATGAATTGCCATCTACTGCTGATTGTCACTAAGGAAGGTGAAGAAGTCCCAGGTACATGGAGCCATTGAAAATCCTGGACAGAGATGATTTCACAATCATGAAGAGGGCCATTTATGCAACACAGGTTAGACAAAATGTTACACAATTCTTACATCACAAGAGGCCATATTTAAAAATTTACCTAATGAATCCCTGTCCTTTAACTGTATTATTGTGCTTTAAATGTATCACTGTACTGATATTTCTAAAATATTCTGGTTAGGGGTTTATTATTTATTTGGGGAGTATTACACTTCTGCAAATAATTCTGTGTCCAGACTCCAGTTTTGTATTTAAAAAGAAAAGCTGTGCTGTTTGTTTGTTTTAATTATGGTATAAAATAGAAATAGAAAATTTTTAAAATGTAAAGCTTTTCAATTTAATAGACATATTTAAAACGTATTACATCTGAACTGTTCAAAGACATTTTTAAAAGAGAAGCAATTTGTAATTGCAATAAAAAAAAAAAAAAGCATTTCGCCGGGAGATTGATTGACAGGCGATCTGACCAATCATAACAACGAATCTGCCATTTTGTCCAATAAACAAACCAGACAGGAGAGTAGATTAATGTCGGAGGACTTGAACTTAAAAAAATGGTGTGTATTGACGTCTTTCCACGGTTGAAACAAGATACCTTCTGATGTCCATTCATGTTTATTTCATGCTATAACCAGTAAAGAGATGAATGGTTAACGTGCCGCATGAACTGAGGCGCTACAGCAATCTGTCACGACACAGCAAGAGCCTATGTTTGTTTGAATTCTTACTAAATTTAAATAACATGCCGGTTAATGATTTTAGTGTTACATTTAACTAATTTTTCAGCATGAAATAAATAAACGTTAATTAGTTACATTAATATATTTTTTTGTAACCCCCTTTATATCCATTTTGTCTAAACGTAACATACTATTAGTTTTTTATTTAATGTGTAAATAAATCTAGTTAATTTTTATTTTTTATTTGCTGCCTATCTTGGGGGCAGTTGTGGCTTAATGGTTAGAGAGTCGGATTTGTAAACTAAAGGTCACTGGTTTGAGTTTTGGTACCGGCAGGGATTGTAGGTGGGAGGAGTGAATGTACAGCGCTCTCTTCAACCCTCAATACCACGACTGAGGTGAGACAATTGAGCGGCACCGAACAACAATGCGCTCCGCGCGCAGCCATATGACTGCTCGTGCTCCGGGGTTGTGTTCCACAATGTGTGTGTGTGTTTCACTACTCCACTGCTGGTGTGTGCACTGGATGGGTTAAATGCGAGCCACAAATGTGACCCTGGCACAAAACCAGTCACATACATCACTGATGAATAAATAAGCTTTCCATTGATGTATGGTTTGTTAGGATAGGACAATATTTGGCCGAGATACAACTATTTGAAAATCTGGAATCTGAGGGTGTAAAAAAATCCAAATATTGAGAAAATCGCCATTTAAAGTTGTCCAAATGAAGTTCTTTGCGATGCATATTACTAATCAAAAATTATTTTTTGATATATTTACGGTAGGAAATTACAAAATATCTTCATGGAACATGATCTTTACTTAATAATATCCTAATGATTTTTGGCATAAAGAAAAAGCGATAATTTTGACCCATACAAATGTTTTTTTGGCTATTGCTACAAATATACCCAAGCGACTTAAGATTGGTATTGTGGTCCAGGGTCACAAATTCCAAGTATGGGACACCATACTTAGCTACACGATATGGGCATGAAGATGGATATCTCAGAACTAATAAATGAGCATTCTCAGGGGGTTTTCATTCATTCCCCTGCATGGTTTTTTATGAATGGACTCTAATCAAAGGTCAGACTTAGGTTATAGTGAATATCGACATGCTACGCCTCTGTAAATCTCAGGTGGAAACCCATGCATCGCTCCGCCTGATTACTTGCGTTACAGAGCTTAGTGACACATTTAACCACGTTTCCTGACTGTCTGCATTCGATCAATTGAATGTGTTACTGAGATTTATTCTACAGCTTTTTAATGGCAGTGTTATGAGCAGCCAGTCAATATACAACCACTCCAGTTAGATTTATCTGGGTATCAATATTTCGGGGGAGAGATATTGATCTGTTAGCGTTGGTGTTTGTTTATAAGAAGGAATGAGAGTAAGAAATGTGTCTAATATTTCTAGGGCTAAAGTCCATTTACTTTTTTCATATGAGTGACCTAGACTCTGGAATTTAATAGCAAAAATAATGTATAGAAAGCATTAAAATTGTGCAAGCAGAAGCAGAGCGGGCAGCCAATTTTTATAGTAAGATTATGATTTATT